>CAUYON010174608.1:0-75656 GCA_963573935.1 Arctocebus calabarensis
TTTCAGACAGAGCCTCAAGCTGTAACCCTAGATAGTGCTGTGGCATCACAGCTCACAGCAGCCTCCACATCCTGGGCTCAAGCGAGTCTCCTGCCTCCGCCTCCCAAGTAGCTGGGACTACAGGCGCCCGCCACAACGCCCAGCCATTTTTTGGTTGCAGCCGTCATTGTTGTTTGGCAGGCCCGGGCTGGATTTGAACCCACCGGCTCAGGTGTACATGGCTGGCACTTTAGCCCATTGAGCCACAGGTGCCGAGCCGAGATATAAATTTTTATATACAGAGGGTGCCGCAAATATGTGTACACATTTTAAGAAAGGAAAATCTGTATTAAAAGTTTTTTTTTTTTTTTTGGAGACAGAGCCTCAAGCTGTCACCCTGGATAGAGTGCTATGGCATCATAGCTCACTGCAACCTCCATTTCCTGGGCTCAAGCAAGTCTCTTGCCTCCGCCTCCCAAGTAGCTGGGACTACAGGCGCCCGCCACAACGCCCGGCCATTTTTTGGTTGCAGCCATCATTGTTGTTTGGCGGGCCCGGGCTGGATTCGACCCCGCCAACTCAGGTGTACGTGGCTGGCGCCTTAGCCCGTTGAGCCACAGGTGCCGAGCCTAAAGGCACCTTCTTTCAGGTCCTACCTCCTCCACTGCTGTGGGTCAAATGTTTGTCTCCTCTAATACTCCTGCTGAAACTTAATCGCCAATGTAGCAGTATTAGTATTGAGTGGTAGGGCTTTTAAGATTGGGTCATAAGTGTTCTGCCCTTATGCATGGATTAATTCATTCATGGATTAATGGGCTGTCACGGGAGTGGGACTAGTGACTTTATAAGAAGAAGAGAGACTTGAGCTAGTGCACCATGTGATACCTGTGCCAACTCAGGATTCTTTCAAAGAGTCCCCACCAGCCAGAGGCCATGACCATATGTGGATTCTTTTTTTTTTTTTTTTTTTTGTGACAGAGCCTCAAGCTGTCACCCTGGATAGGGTGCCATGGCATCACAGCTCATAGCAACCTCCAATTCCTGGGCTCAAGCGAGTCTCTTGCCTCCGCCTCCCAAGTAGCTGGGACTATAGGCGCCCGCCACAATGCCCAGCTATTTTTTGGTTGCAGCCGTCATTGTTGTTTGGCGGGTCCTGGGGCTGGATTCGAACCTGCCAGCTCAGGTGTACGTGGCTGGCGCCTTAGCCCGTTGAGCCACAGGCGCCGAGCCATATATGTGGATTCTTGATCTTGGACTTCTCAGCCTCCATAACTGTAAGGAATAAATTCCTTTTCTTTGTAAATTACCCAATGTCAGGTACTCTATTATAAGCAACAGAAAATGAACCAAGACATCCACCAAGTCCTTCAGAATGGGCCAGCCTTTGGGAATGCACCCTTTTCTGAATATCTCTTTATAATCTGTCCCATTCCTCTGACATTTTATGTGTACTCTTTTTTAGTTTTATTTTAATTTATTTTATTTTAGGGCAGTGAAGTGAAGCATTGGAAGGGATCAAGAGTGTTTACATGCACTCTTGATCATTGGTTAAAAAGTTTGCACACATATGATCTGCCTTCCTAGTTCAACTGTTAAGACCTCCAGAGAGGAGAATAATATTTGGTCTCTTTGATTTCCCCGTGCAGAGTCCTATATTCATAGGAAGTGTGCTGGGGATATGAAAAGTCTCCCGATGAGCTCAGTTCCATGTCTACTAATTCAAATATCCCCGTCTGACCATGCTCTCTTGACCTCTAGCTTGTGGCTCATCCCCTTCTAACTTGCCCCCGACCCCTGCCGTTTGATCCATCAGAGCATCCAGTAAGGTCACTCTCCTGCTCCCTCCCAGAGCCCCTGCCACGTCCTTTCTTCACTTCCCTCATCCCAGCTTCCATCCCCGGGGCCATCATTTCAATACTCGCTGCCAATTCGGTAGCTTAGTGCCCTTCCTCACTGCAGCTGGCTGCTCTCCAACTTGTCTTCTCTTATCATCTGGGCGTCTAGGCACAGCCGGGGGAAGTCACACCACAAGGCCTGTTAATTTCATCCTAAATTGTGATCTCCAACTCGATGGGCCTTTGACCTGCCAAGGGCCCGGTAGGAGCCAGATGACCCGCTTAGAAGGGGTAACTGCGGAGGATTTCATGAAGGGAAGATTTACAGAGGTATGGGCAGGGAAACAGAGACCCAAAAGATTGTATCTCTAAGCCTGCAGGGGCAAGTGGGGGAGTGTCACCAAGACCCAGCACATAGCTGGGGCTGTAGTCTTCGGCAGAGAAATGTTGCAACTGACCAACGGGAAACAACCGCTAGAACCTGTCTCTCTGTTCAAGCCCACACTCCTCCAGGTATGTGCAGTTAACTAAACCCCAAACGCAACAGAGCCAGAGGAGGGAGGGAGCCTGCTTGGGCCAGTACATAAAAATCAGCTCTTGGAGTCAGAGCAGGGTGAAGAAGAATGGTGACTTGGTCTGGCAATTAACCCGATTTACTACCTCACTCACTCCCACATTCTTGTTCAGCTATTTCAGATCCTCTTCTTTCTACAAACTGCTCTGACCATCTTTCCAGATCTTCCTCTTCTGGCCTTTGATCTCACATCCTAAACCCTCAGAGAGAAACTCCTTCAACTCCCCACCACTAAAATCACTAGCTCATTGTAGGAGTTAGAATTCAGTGTGGCTCTCTAGATACCCAGATAATCCTGATCAAACAGGATGAAAATCTATTTCTCTTTTATGTAGAAGTTGGCAATCCAATGCTGGTGGGTGGTTCTGGTCCACCAAGGCCTGAGGAGTCAGGTTCCTTCGGTCTTACCCTTTCTCTATGTTGTGTGGTCATCTCATTGCCCAAATGGTTGCACTGGCTCCAGCCATCACATCTGCATTACACCCAGCAGGAGGGAGGAAGGATGAAAAAATAGCAAAGAGACAGAGCAGACTGCTCTCAGGGAACTTCCAGAAGCTCCTATAAATCATATCTCCTTTCACTAGCAGAACTTGGTCTCATGGTCACTTCTGCCTATAAGGGGCTAAGTGGAGTTATTTATTCTGATCGACTATTGAAAATAGTTGAAAATCAAGGTCCTAATACTATAGAAAAGGGAGAGAATGAATGGAAGGACATACCCACTCTTATCTATACCCCAATGTCTCCGTCTCACTCTCTCCCTCCCTCTAAGCACATTCAGTATTTCACATGTAACAACAAACGAAACTTGAACCAACAGATTTTTTTTTTTTTTAATTTCTCATCTTCCTTGACTTTTTAAGAAGCACTTTGGACCACTCTCTGTCTTTGGAGGCTCAGTGCTGCCTTGGTGGCCTGCGGCCATCCATGCTGCTCTGATGGCTTCTTCTCTGATTTGTCTGCTTTCATCTTCTCCTTCCTGACCATTGAATGTGGCGCAGCCTGAGTCCTCTTCTTATCATCCACGATAACACCTCTGCAGGTCAGCAGTTCTCGAATTACAATCCAAGAACCCTGCTGATCCTCAAGACCCCATCCGGAGTACCATGAGGTCCTCCCTCTTTTAACTCTACATCTGCATGAGGCCAGATTTTCTTCATAGATTTCAACCAGGGCAACACATCCCAACAGTCCAAATGCAGAAGTAGATAAAGGTGTGGTATCCATCGCTCTGTCCTTCATACAGATACACAGGCAACTTGCGAAAAAACAGAAGACAAGCTTATTCTTCTCACTAAAAGTGTTTTTCTTTTTTGGTTTGGGAAACTATTGTTAATTGAAATATGATGTTTCTATTAAAATGTAATGAGTTCATTGTAAATTAATGAATATTAAAAAATTGTTTTTCAGTTTAAATATTTTTTTTTGTCGCAGAGTCTCACTGTGTAGTACAGGCTAGAGTGCTGGGGCATTCGCCTAGCTCACAGCAGCAACCTCAAACTCTTGGGCTCAAGCAATCCTCCTGCCTTAGCCTCCCAAGTATTTGGGACCACAAGTACCTTCCACCATGCCTAGCTGATTTTTCTATTTTTAGTAGAGACGGGATCTCAGTCTGAACTCAAGCGATCCTCCTTCCTCAACCTCCCAGGATGCTGGGATTACAGGCATGAACCACCACACCCAGCCTCGGTTTAAATTTCTAATACAAGGCTCGGCGCTTGTGGCTCAACAGGCTAAGGCGCCAGCCATGTACACCCGAGCTGGCTGGTTCAAATCCAGCCCCTGGGCCCGCCAAACAACAATAACGGCTGCAACCAAAAAATGGCCGGGCGTTGTGGCGGGCACCTGTAGTCCCAGCTACTTGGGAGGCGGAGGCAAGAGACTCGCTTGAGCCCAGAAATTGGAGGTTGCTGTGAGCTGTGATGCCACAGCTCTCTATCCAGGGTGACAGCTTGAGGCTCTGTCTCAAAAAATAAATAAATGAATAAATAAATTTCTAATACAGTAAATATGGACAGATATAATCTACATAAACAAACGCTCTGTGGGGTCCTAGATAGTTTTTAAGAGTCTAAAGGGACCCTGAACCTCAAAGTATGAGGACAGCCGCCCTGGATCACCTCTCCCTCCTTGTCTGCCCGACGGCATATGACTCAGGCCTCTTTCCAAGTCTAGACTTGTAGACAGGCCTGCCTACCAGTGTCTCTGTTCAAATGACTGTCTCAGTGACTCAAAAGCACAAGCTCAGCATGTGCAAACTCATGATCGTCTCTGTGAAATCTGGTCTCTTCCAGGCTTCTCACGTCGTGAGTGGTTCCACGACCTCCCTGCAGCTGGGCATGGAGAGGTCATATTGATCCCTGTCTCACCAACACCCACCGTTTCCATACCATTTCTAAGTCCTCCCTTTTTTTTGCCTCCCAAATATGCTCTGAAGCTGTGCATGCCTGTCTCTTCCCCCCTCAGTCTTGAATGCCCTGGCTCACTTCAGCAGCAGCCCAAGCCTCATCCACCTCCAATGCGGTTGGTGATGACACGTCTCCCAACTCCAATAGGGTGATCACGCGTCTCCCATGTTCATAATGAAAATCCTGCCCACAGTCTCCCCAGCCCCGAAGTCAGTCCTTTGCCTCCTTCCCCAGCCTCACCTGAGTCACTTCTCCTTTGCTCTCTGCACCCCAACCACTACCACCTTCTGGTTTCTCCAATGAACCATGCTCCCTCTCACCAGGGCCTTTGCAACAGTTGTTGCTCAGTCTGGGAGCACCGGGCACCCCGTCTTCTCCCCAAGCATACGCCTTGTTAACATCTCCCAGAAATCTTTGGTTCTCTTCTCTGATCCGATCAAAGGCCCTTTATAAATGTACTCTTCCCTAGCTCCTTTTCTCAACAGTTAAGGCAAATTTAATTCTACATTCATTTGTGTGGTTACTTGGTATATGAGTCTGCTCAGGCTATCATATAAAATACTGCAAACTGGGTGGCTTCAACAATAGAAATTTATTTTTTCACAGTTCTAGAAGGTAAAAGTTCAAGATCAAGGTGCTGTCAAGGTCAGTAGGTGAAGGTCAAAGACAGGTGAAGATTGTCTTCCTGGATTGAAGATAGCCACCTTTTCAATAAATGTGTCCTCACATGGCCTTTTTGCACATGTGTGTGAGAGAGAGAGAGAGAGAGAGACCGAGCTTATTCTCTGGCATCTTTTCCTTTTCTTATAAGAGCATGAGCCCCAGCTCGGTGACCATAGCTCAGTGGTTACGGCACCAGCCACTTACACCGAGGCTGCCGGCTTCGAACCCAGCCTCGGCCAGCTAAACAACAATGACAACAATAACAACAACAAAAAAATAGTGGTGCATTGTGGTGGACGCCTGTAGTCCCAGTTACTTGGGAGACTGAAGCAAGAGAATCGCTTGAGCCTAAGACTTGGAGGTTGCTGTGAACTATGACACCATGGCACTCTACCAAGGGTGATGAAGTGAGACTCTGTCTTAAAAAAGAAAAAAAAAAAGAAGAGCATGAGCCCTGTTGGTTTAGGACCCCGCCCTTATGACACTATTTAACCTTAACTATCTTTGTAAAGGCCCTATCTCCAAGTACAGGCACACTGAAGGTTGGGACTTCAACATAAGAATTCTTCTGTCTTCAACCTAAGAATGATGAGACATATTATTAAATCTTTAATAGTTAGATGGATGAGTATTTTTCTCCCACTATATTATAAACCCACAGGGGCAAGGTCCACTCTTGGTTTTGTTTGCCTTGTATTCCCAGCATCTAGCACAGCTCTTGGCCTAGAGTGAACATTCAGTAAGTCTTTGTTGTGTGAACAAGTAATGGCTGTTAACATTTATGGAGCACATGAGATGTTATAGGCCTTGTGCTTATGTGCTGTGCATGGGCCAGGCATTATTCTCAGTGCATTAGGTCACTATAACATCTCATAGCAACCTTATGTGATCTGTGTAATTATTATTCCTATTACACTAATGAGAAAACCAAGGCACAGAGAGATTAAGTGATTACCCAAGGTCACACAGCTTGTAAGTGGAAGAACTGGGAGTCAGGCAGTCTGTGCCTGGAACTCATGTTCTTCATTTGTACACAAGCTATTGTAAATAGTTGAATTAGTGAATAAAAAATGCAGATCTATTGAATTATTATTATCATTATTATCTTTTGAGACAGAGTCTCAAGCTGTCACCCTGGGGAGAGTGCTATGGCATGACAGCTCACAGCAACATCAAATACTTGGGCTTAAGCAGTTCTCTTGCTTCAGCCTCCCAAGTAGTTGGAATTACAGGTGTCCACCACATGGCCCAGCTATTTTCTTTTTGGTTGCAGTTGTCATTGTTGTTTAGCTGACCCGGGCTGTGTTCGAACTCACCACCCTTGTGGTGAGCCATAACCACTGTGCTATGGGCGCTGAACCAGATCCATTGATTTATTAATTTAGTAAAGGCTTTGTTGTTGGCCAGGTATGGTAGCTCACGCCTGTAATCCCAGCTACAGGATTACTCTGGGAGGCCAAACTGGGAGGATAGCTTAAGCTCAGGAGTTCAAGACCAGTCTGAGCAAGAGCAAGAACCTGTCTCTACTACAAATAGAAAAACTAGCCATGCATTCTGTAGGGCACATGTAGTTGCAGCTGCTCAGGAGGCTGAGGCAGGAGGATCGCTTGAGTGATTGAGGTTGCTGTGAGTGAGACTGAGACCATGACACTCCAGCCTGGGCAATAGAGCCAGACTCTGTCTGGAAAAAGAAAAAATAAATAAAACAAAGACCTGTTGTCTACCTACTATTTGCAAGGCACATGTTTTAGGCAACTGGAATAAGGTGTAGAGGGAACAATCCCTTCACTCTCACACGAATAGTCAGCAAATGAGTGTATGACGTATCAGGCGGGGAGCAGAGTAAAGCAGAAGGGAACAGAGGATGCAGGCGCGCTGCCCTGCTTCGGCTCGTGTGCCCTGGGGCTGGTAGAGCATTTCCAACAGTTCGAGACAAGCAGATGACTTGAGAAATGTTTTCTCATTACTTAATGATTCATGTAAAAGGATCTGAGCAGATAAAATGCAATCGCAAGCATTATTAAAGCCCTTTATATAAGCCCAGAGAGGGCAGCAGGATATGCTGGGAGGTCGTTTTACACAACGTGGTGACAGGTGCTCTAAACTCAGAGAACTGAGGCCAGTTGGCCCTGATGCAGCCGTCCTGCCCCATGCTGCTCCCCTGCGCCCACCCACGGTGCCTTTGGCTGGTTTTCTGTGGTGCCCCCTGTTACATGGTCTCAGCAAACTCCTGGTCTCTCCAAGATGTGGTGTTACTCAGTGGAATGGTGGACAGTGGCCCTAACAAGAAAAAATCCAATATAAACACCCTTCTCCCCAAATCCAATCAGCTTCTGTGCAATCCCCAGGGGGACCTCTGCGCTTGTTACCCAGTGGCTTTGCAAGAGTGACGTGCCTTCTCCAGTGTCCGGGTCAGACCCACTGTGCAGCGACACTTCGCCTGAAGGACTCTTGTATTTCTCTCTGATTTTCCTTTGCCTGCATCGTAGGTAAAGCACAGACCATCTGGCTCTTGGGAACATAATACCCAACTCTTGTTACTAAATCTTTGTGAGAAAATGGGCTTAGCGAGTCCACAAAACAAAGTTTTGGTGAGAATGATTAGGTGTTTTGATTCCTAAAGGGAAGGAGTTCTTTTTTACACACAAAAAAATTAAGTAGGTGCTGAGTGGCCACTGCTATTACTAGAGTTTCTCAGTAAGAATGAAATTCACCCACAGAAGCTCTGGATCTCTTGGCTATAATCACCTCTGTCCGTGACTTGCCTTTTTATTTTTTGCTTTCTCTTTCATTCTTTCTTTTTCCCTTTTATAATTCATTCAGTAACCACACACATACCAGCAAAGCCACATTGAGGACAGCTGGTTAACTGATAAGCCTTAAGATTTTTGAAAACAGAACCGATTTTGAAATCTCTCCTTTGTGTAGAGATTTGCTAGGGCCCACGTAAGCAGAATGATTTCCTGACTGGGGAGGTGGATTTTCTATTCAGGCTTTCCCTAAGCCATTAAATTATTGATTAGAAAAACCGAGGATATAGAGATTAAGGTTTATTAAACTAATTATTTAGGACCAGGTGTGGTAGCTCACGCCTGTAATCCTAGCACCCTGGGAGGCGGAGGTGGGAGGATGCCTTGAGCTCAGAAGTTCAAGACCAGCCTGAGCAAGAGTGAGACCCCATCTCTACTAAAAATAGAAAAATTGGCCAGGCAAGGTGGCTCACTCCTATAATCTCAGCACTCTGGGAGGCCGAGGTGGGCAGATCGCCAGAGTTCACGAGTTTGAGACCAGACTGAGCAACCAGACCAGACTGGTTGCAGCCGTGATTGTTGTTTGGCGGGCCCGGGCTGGATTCGAACCCACCAGCTCAGGTGTACGTGGCTGGCGCCTTAGCCCGTTGAGCCACAGGCTCCGAGCCGATGATTATGTCTTTTGTTGCTAAATCACAAGCTTCTTGAAAACAAAGGCTTCTGATATCCCCAACAGCCAGCCCGGTGTCTGGCTGATACAGGGTAATTAATAAATGCTTGTTAAGTAAATAACTTGGTGTGAAACTGGCAAATATCTCCTATTCTGGCTGGTGGTCAAAATTCCCAGTTTCAACAATTCATTGTTGGTGGGAAGGATGTCTTGCCTTCTGATACATCGCCTTTAATGAAAAACCCCTAACAGGGAAAATACTGAATCACCAACAGCTTTGTAGGAGTTTAACAGCTTCTGTCAGACTCAAAGGACAGAGCTAGCCTGGGCTTCCCAGAAGTAGAAAAATTGAAGAGGAACTTGTCTACTAGACCTTTTAGTTCGGGACCAGCTCATGGCATAAAATAGGAATTTCCACGTTTTTAATTTTTTATTTTTTTGAGACAGAGTCTCACTATGTCACCCTCAGTAGAGTGCTATGGCGTCACAGCTCACAGTATCCTCAAACTCCTGGGCTTAAGCCACAACACCAGGCTATTTTTTAGAGATGAGGTCTTGCTCTGGCTCAGGCTGGTCTCAAACCTGTGAGCTCAGGCAGTGCCCATAGCTCAGTGGTTACAGTGCCAGCCACATACACCCAGGCTGGTGGGTTCAAACTCAGTCCAGGCCAGCTAAACGACCATGACAACTGCAACAAAAAATTGTTGAGCATTGTGGTGGGTGCCTGTAGTCCCAGCTACTTGGGAGGCTGAGGCAAGAGAATCACTTAAGCCCAAGTGTTTGAGGTTGCTATGAGCTGTGACACCATGGCACTCTACTGAGGGTGACATAGTGAGATTCTGTCTCACGAAAAAAGAAAAAAAAAATTCAAACGTGTGAGCTCAGGCATTCTACCCACCTTGGCCTCCCAAGTGCAGGGATTACAGGTGGTAGCCACTGTGCCCTGCTGGAATTTCAGTTTTTTAAGAGATACCAGTGCTTTAGCCAATGCTTACATGAACACACACACACACACACTTAGAGTCCAAGTCATATCCTGAGAGATGAAGCTTTTTAATTTCTGAAAGGGGCAAAGGAAATTTGCTTCTAGAGGGGAAGATGAAAGGGAAATCAGGTTTTACTAATGTAAACACTTCTCTGAGATGGTGAATAAGTGCGGACAAAGAGTAGAGTCAATCTATTGTTTGAATCCCTGGGGCTTCTGGGAAGGTGTTTTTTTTTTTTTTTTTGAGACACAGCCTCAAGCTGTCACCCTGGATAGAGTACCATGGCATCATAGCTCATAGCAACCTCCAATTCCTGGGCTCAAGTGAGTCTCTTGCCTCCACCTTTCAAGTAGCTGGGACTATGGGAAGGTGTTTTGATAAGATCTATAAAGATCCCTTCAGCCCTCATGCATTCTTGTCCTAGGATTTCATTACAGAATAGTTTGTTTGGGAAGGCATTTAAAGAGAGGCCATAGAAAATAATCTACAGCTTCAATTCTTGAGCAAAAAAATCTTTAATCATGTTATTGATTTGGAAACGCAAGTGTACCATGAGCTCTGACATTTGTAGATACTGTAAGCTCACTAAGTATATAATTAGTAAGTCAACAAAGGAAAACCATTTCAAGGACATGTTTGTGGGCACAAAGTGACAGTTAAATATTGCAAATAATGCAATCAGAGAAAAATAATGTAACCAAAGTCTAGAAGGTGACAAATTTTGAGCAGTCAACTATAACCTAAGATAAACATTATCATGGAGACATAGGTATATATAAAAGACACATTCTATAGAAATACACACCAAATTGGATGTTTATATTAGTATTATTTTATGACATTGAAAACTGGAAACCCACATGTTTTCAAAATGGAATTCTTCAATAAATTATTGTATCTATATGCCACAAAATAATATACAGGCATAAAAATGATTTTGTAACAATGCAAACAAAGTTAAACTAAATGAGACTACAACATAATATGTATATTTAATCCCAATTTTGGAAAAAGGGGAAGAACAAATGCGTACATAGGAGAGAAAAAAGATTGGAAAGGTATAAGACATAGAAAGTTAGTAATGATCATCTCTGGAATTATGAGTGTTTTTTTTCTTGCCAGGCTTTCAGTTAAAAATTTTACACTTAACATGTGTTTACTTTTTACTGTAAAGATCTTTATATTTTAGGGGGAAAATAGAAATAGCAAATATATAGCACTGACTATTATCAGACAAGTTTCTTAGTGTTCTATATACTGATGCTTTTTTTTTTTTTCTTTTTTGAGACAGAGTCTTATACTGTTGCTCTGGGTAGAGTGCCAAGGTGTCATAGCTCACAGCAGCCTCAAACTCTTGGGCTTGAGCAGTTCTCTTGCCTCAGCTTCCAAGTAGCTGGAACTATAGGCCCCTGCCACAAACCTGGCTAATTTTTCTATTTTTAGTACAGACAGGGGTCTCACTCTTGCTCAGGCTGAGCTCAAGTGATCCTCCCAGAGTGCTAGGATTACAAGTGTGAGCCACCGTGCCTGGCTACTGACTCTTTTAAATCCTCACCACAACCCTGTGTGGTAAGGACTTTTAGTGTTCCTGTTTTATAGAAGAAGAAACTGAGGCACACAGGTCTGTAAGCAAATGCCGAAAGTGGGATTCTAATCCAACAGCCTGGTACCAAAGCCCAAGATCTTAGCTTGTATAACTCTCGAAAGAAAGAAGAGAATGCGGGTAGCTCCTGTCCAAAGCCTAGTGAATGGAATAGCACAGAGGACATCCATTTAGCCTCTGCATGAAAGCCAGATGCACCTGACCTAGACCATGGGCTCCTACCCTCATTACCCTAGATGCAAACCAAAGTGAAGCTGGAGAAGTTAAAGGGAGGGGTCGTGAAAAAACACTCATGTTATCAGAAGGGCTTGCCTTATAAACACAGACTAACCTGATTCACACTCTTCAATTTAGAGAAGCAAAGGCCCCCCACGTGAAAGTTATTAAACGCATTACGACTCTGGCGTGAAACCTATAAAACCAGCTCTTCTGAATCGCGCCTGTAGGCCTCAGAACTGAAGAGGAAGAGCTTGTGTGGCAGGCTCAGGGCAAGGGCTTGCAAACCATTGCGCGTCTCTCTCTGTTTCCTGCCCTGGGTGGCTTCATGGAAGTGTGAGCAGCCAGGTACACAAGACTTCATGCTTACGAGGGCCCCATGCTTGGTTGAATGCTCAGCGGCCTTAAAAATGTTATCTTTTAACTTGTGTTTTGTAAGCGAACTCTGATGGGCCCAGGAAATGAAGGAGATACAGGACTGTACTTGCCCTTGCTTTTGTGCTGGACCTAACAAATTATGCGGCTGGCCCTTCTCTCGTCTTTGCATCTTCCCGAATGTTTATTTTATCCTTGTCTTCCTGGGGGCCATGTTTTGCTCCCCCTTCACCAGGAATGGACCCTCTCACCCTTGCCACATCTATCCGGCAAAGACTGACTTTCTAAAGTCAGCTCCAAGTTCCCAGGAGAAAGCAAAGTGGCCAGTAGCAAAGTCATATGAGTGTGGCTTTAAGAACTCACCCTGGGGGATTTGGTCTGGAATGGCCCTTCCGGGTACTCCAGAACTGGGCCGAGGAGGGCGGAGCTTGGCCTAGTCCTTTACACCCTTGTCGTTGAATGCAGGCTGCCCCAGGTGGGGGCAGGGATGTGACCTTTGGCGTAAGGTGCCTGTCTCCAGCACAGGGTCAGCACCGACCCTCCCTGCAGGGTGGGACGAACCCTCCAGTTCGGGGATGATGTTGGGGATCCAGGCAGGGCACCACAGCTTATGCTACAGCCCCATTCTTGGAAGTTACTTTTTTTAAATGGCATTCTTCCTATAGGGACTGAACGGTCCTGGTATTAAGGTAAAGGAAACACGGTTCCAATCGTTACCTGGAGGAGCTCTGGGAAGTTGATTGAAGTATTGCCTTCACGCATGAAATATTGGCCCGTGTCTTTATGAAGTTAGACCTAGGGGCAGATGTTATTTTAAAGGTATATAACAATTTTAGAACGTGGTGCCACTCTAGAAGGTGGTGATGAATTGTCTGGGCCCCTGTTAGGGGTACGAAGGGAGTCTTTGGGGACACAACTGCAAATCCCCATGGAGGTGTGGAGAAATAGGTGGGAGGAGAAGAAAGCTTCTCCCTGGTTATTTACATCTTCTCTCCAGAAACATCTCTTAACTCCAAGTGAAATACGGCTGAGAAAAGGCAGAAGGGGCCAGGGCAAAGCTCCTAGGACAGGGGGAACTGGTGGCCATGCCTTTAGCAGGTGGCTGTTCTCTTAGATATCCAGGCCAGACTATTCCAAAGCACAGTTTAGAGGCTACATGTCCGTAGAAAACAACCTATTTTTAAGAACATAGATAAGGTCTTTGGGTTCACTTGGATCACAGGTGTAATCACTTCTGAGTTTCCCGCAGCTTTCAAAGTGCAGCAGTCAGGGCAGCACCTGTGGCTCAGTGGGTAGGGCACCTGCCCCATATACTGATGGTGGTGGGTTCAAACCCAGCCCTGGCCAATCTGCAACAAAAAATATAGCCGGGCATTGTGGCAGGCACCTGTAGTCCCAGCTACTCGGGAGGCTGAGGCAAGAGAATCGCCTAAGCCCAGGAGTTGGAGGTTGCTGTGAGCTGTGTGACGCCACAGTACTCTACCGAGGGTGACAAAGTTTCTGTCGTTACCAAAAAAAAAGTGCAGTGGTCAATTGCTTCTATAGGGTGCAAAGATCATGCTGAGTGTGGTGGCTCAAACGCCTGTAATCCTAGCATTGTGGGAGGCTAAAACAGGAGGAGCACTTGAGCTCAGCAGTTTGAGACCAGCCTGAGCAAGAGTGAGATGCCATCTCTGCAAAAATAACCTAGAAAAATAAGCCAGGCCTGGTGTTGGGCCCCTGTAGTCCCAGCTTCTGGGGAGGCTGAGGCAGTAGAAACCCTTGAGCCCAGGTGTCTTGAGGTTGCAGTGAGCTGTGATGCCACCACTGTGCTCTAGCCTCGGACACACAGTCAGACTGTCTCAAAAAAAAAAAAGTCAAGGATGAAAGGCACAAGAGAAGAAAGTGTGAAAGAGCACTGAAGAGCCATTTTCACTTGCTGATGAATACTCTGAATGAAATTAAAGCTGCTCTAAATGGTACCAGGTTGAATTTACGTTGCTCCATCTTTGTTAGCTATCCAGGTAATATATTTTGCCTGGAACTGAATCACCCTTTATTCTTTCATATCTTTCTCTTCCCAATTAACTAATAACCTAATAAACATTTATTGAAGCTTTTCTCTTCCTTCCTCCCTCCCTCTCTCCTTCCCAGTCCCATGCCATCCTCCTGGGTAGAATGCCGTGGTATCATAGGTCACAGCAACCTGAAACTCTTGGGCTCAAGCAATCCTTTTGCCTCAGTCTCCCAATTAGCTAGGACTATAGGTGCGTTGAGAAACGGGTCACAATTCCCAGGTAATTTTTCCATTTTTCATGGAGATGGAGTCTCACTCTTGCTCAGGCTGGTCTCAAACTCCTGAGTTCAAGCAATCCACCTGCCTTGGCCTCCCAGAGTGCTAGGATTGTAGATGTGAGCCTGAGCCACCATGCCTGGTGAGGCATTTCTATACATAGGTGTGCCTCTACTTATGATGAGGATAAACCCATTATAAATTGAAAATACTCTAACCGGAAATGCTTTTAAAACACCCAAACTACCAAACATCATATTTCAGCCTTCCTTAAACATCCTCAGAACACTCACATTAGCCTACAGTTGGGCAAAATAATCTAAAACAAAGCCAATTTTATAAGAAAGTGTGAAAATTTCATGTAATATTTTGGATACTGTACTGAAAGTGAAAAACAGAATGGTTATACAGATGATCCAAGTACTCTTTCTCCTGAATGTCTATCTCTTTCACACCATGGTAAAGTCGAAAATCATTAAGTCAAACCATCGTTAAGTCAGGACTGTCTGTCTGAGGTAGCCTGCAACAGCCTCTGATGGAGACAATACTGAATCAATATTTTCTCTGATTTCAATGAATGTAGGATCCGGAGAGGGAGGCTGACACATACACAGCCTTTAATAAAGCTGACAGTGCTGTAATGACAGAGGGCAAAGAACCGTAGAAGTAGAGATAAGAGGAGTGAAAATTTTATTTGGGAAAATATATTTGATGTTTTTACTGTGGTTTATTTTGAGTTGTTTTGCATGTACTAAAGTCAAATGACCGATGGGGAAAAGTGATGTTCAGTTAGTGAGTCTATTCCCAGTAACCTTTCGACAATATGGGGCATCAAGGCACAAGAACTACATGTACAAGAGTAACCTTTCTGAGTACATTTCTGCAAAATTTTTATAGCTCAATTTGGTCTATATCATACTGTGTAATAAATAATTAGCTAGAAATATATCTATGGCACAAGACTTCTTGCATTTACCCCTAAAAGAAACCACCTTATAATGATTAGGAATCTTCTTGGTGATTATTGAGAGAACTTTTGAACTTGACCTCCGCAAAACAGAGAGTGGCCCTCCAATGTCATTATAAGATGTTTTGTATCTTCTTCCAAGAATGAACTGCCTGCTTTCTGAAATATTGTTAATGGTCTAATTCTCCCAAATTGTTTGATCTCTATATGACAAAGCAAAAGAAGTTGAATATAATTTCAGTAATAAATGTTTCCAAAGAAATATTATAATAGGACTATTACAAAGGAAAAAAACCCCATAAAACATGTATGGAACTTTACTTGAAATTATCAAGCCACAAACAGTTGCTCTGACAACTCAAGCCTGTTTTGTTCAAGCAGACACTCAAGACTCAGCAAGTCATCTGGTGACTCAGGCAACTCCTGGGCAGAAACAGAATGCTTTGTTCAACTTGTATTTCTGAAACATTCTCAGGGTGTAGCTCTTTGCAATCCAGCTGGAATCCTTTTTTGCAAAACATGCAACAAAGAATTTAATCAGCAAAGCAAAACAAGTTCGTGGCATTCCAGAAAGGTTCTCTAATCGCAATATAAAATATGCAAGTTACAACCAATCTGGCAAATCACAAAAGAACATGGGAAGGGTTGGGATAGGCCAATAAAAAGTCTAATGCTGGCAAAATAGAATTGAATTTGTACAGTTTCATCCATTGTTAATACTTACACTTGATGAAATGAGAACAGAAACATTTTTATTTTTAAGTTGTGGCCATTGGTATTCATGGGATCAACTTAATGGGCAATCTGCTTAAACTTCATGCACCATCAAAGTTATTAAGAAAATTATAACCTGTTCTCTACAGTCTGACACCTTAAAGGGTAGGAACCCAAAGCATTTTGATGTTTCTAACTCTTATCCATTTTCACTATTATAGATCACATAGGCAAACACAGATGGGATCTCTGCAAGCTCAGAGTGACGCAGAACAGTCAATGTTGAGCAAATGGCTATATATTATATTTTATTATTATTTTTTTTTTTTGAGGAAGCGTCGTGTTCTGTCACCCACACTGGAGTGCAGTGATGCGATCACAGCTCACTGCATCCTTGAACTCCAGGGCTCAAGCTATCCTCCTGCCTTGGCCTCCTCAGTAGCTGCGGCTACAGGCACACACAGCCGTGCCCAGATAATCTTTTTATTTTTTGTAGAGACAGGGTCTCTCTCTGTTGCTGAGGGATTCCTCCTGCCTCGCCCTCCCAAAGTGCTGAGATTATAGGTGGGACCCGTTTTAATTTCTATATTACCTATTTCTTTGTGCTTAATTTTTTAGCTTTTTAGACTTTTGTCCTTAAAATAAAAAAAAGTATTCAGTTTATTTTTTTGTAGAGACAGAGTTTCACTTTATCATGCCTCGGTAGAGTGCCGTGGTGTCACACAGCTCACAGCAACCTCCAATTCCTGGGCTTAGGTGATTCTCTTGCCTTGGCCTCCCGAGTAGCTGTGACTACAGGCGCCCACAATGCCCGGCTATTTTTCTGTTTTTGCAGTTCAGCCGAGGCCGGGTTTGAACCTGCCACCTTCGGTATGTGGGGCCGGCGCCCTACTCAAAGAGCCACAGGTGTCGCCCAAAAGTGCATACTCCTTGAGTGGTAATTATTAAATTCAAAATAAAACAGGCTATAAGAAAACTATAAAAAAATTAATTTCTCTTGTTAAATCAAATGCTATGTGGAATGTGGATTTTTGTTTTTCTGCTTATTTCTTTTGTTTGGATTCTTAATTATTTGGTGCTGTGGATTTGAAGCCATTTAATCCCCCATTCTTCAGTTTTTATCTTGAAAATTAAAAAAGTAAAACTATAGAAAAGTTGGAAAACTATCATAATGAACACATTCTTTACCTAAATTCACTTCTTTTGTTGTTGTTGCAGTTTGGCCGGGGCCAGGTTTGAACCCACCACCTTCGTATATGGGACCAGCGCGTTACTCGCTGAGCCACAGGTGCCTCCCCCTAAATTCACTTTTTAATAATTTGTCACATTTGTTTTACCTGTTGATTGATCTATCTATACATACATTCATATTTCTTATTTTGTTGATTCAATTCTTTGTTTTATGCTTTGCAAAACAAAAAAAAATTGAGCTGGCTTTTTCTTTTGAAAAGATGGGGTCTTGGCTCGGCGCCTATGGCTCAACGGCCTAAGGCACCAGCCATGTACACCTGAGCTGGCGGTTTGAATCCAGCCCAGGCCTGCCAAACCATAATGATGGCTGCAACCAAAAAATGGCCAGGCATTGTGGCGGGCGCCTGTAATCCCAGCTACTTGGGAGGGGAGGCAGGAGACTCGCTTGAGCCTAGGAATTGGAGGTTGCTGTGAGCTGTGATGCTACAGCACTCTATCCAGGGTGACAGCTTGAGGCTCTGTGTCAAAAAAAAAAAAGGGAGTCTCATTATCATGTAGAAGTTAGAATACAACAGCTATTCACACCTCAAGCAATTCTGCCTCAGCTCCCCAAGTAGCAGGAACTACAGATGTGAGCTACTGCCCCCAGCTTCTGCTAGCTACTTATACATATACACACATAGAGAAAGAGAGGGAGAGAGAATTGCCTAAGAATACCAATACATTTTATGTAACCAATTACAATGCAATTATCACAATTAATTGGACATCATCTAATATATAGTCTATATTTAAATTTCCTCAACTTTTCCAAAAAATGTCTTATAGCTAGGTTTTGTTTTTCCAAATCTGGGTTCCAATCAAACTTTGTACGTTGGATTTGATTATATTTTAGTTCTTTATTTTAATAAATTTTCTGTCTCAAAGAATGTATATGTGGTAATGATTTTTCCCTTAAGAGTTCTGAACAATGTCCCACATTCTGGATATCTTTTCTTCATTATTAGGATTAGGTTAACCAATTTTGGCAAACCTATTTATATTACTGCCAAAGCAATATTTAAAATGAAATCTTGAATTTTCTTTGCTTGATATTATGGGATTCTCAAAATTCTAGTGTATAGAAAGTTTGGTTTTAAAAAAATTATTCTGTATAATAAAGGCTCTGTCTCAAAAAAAAAAAATAATGCCTTAGCAAATATAACATATGTTTCTTTAGCGTATTTTGTGTTTTTGAGGACAGGGGTGTGTCTCTAAAATTTTCATTTTATTGATTGATAATTGAGTGCCCACCTCGAGGGTGGGTGGATTGCTTGAATTCAGGCATTCCAGAAGAGTCTGAGCAAGAGAGAGACCCCCGGCTGGGCACCTGTAGCTCAGTGGTTAGGGAGCTGGCCACATGCTCTGGGACTAGTGGATTCGAACCTGGTCCGGGTCTGCTGAACAGAAACAAAAAAATAGTGCTTGTAATTCCAGCACTCAGGGAGGATGAGGCAGGTGAATTGGTTGAGCTCAGGAGTTCCAGACCCCAACTCTAAAAATAGCCCAGCATTGTGGTGGGCACCTGTAGTTCTAGCTAATTGGGAGTCTGAGGCAAGAGGTTACTGTGAGCTATGACATCAGGACACTCTACCAAGGATGACAAAGTGAGACACTGTCTCCGAAAAAAAAAATAAAGAATATTTAAAGGCTGCAGATGAGCAGCCAGGTGAAGAGATCCAGAGAGAGGGAAGGGGTGCAGTTCTTCCCTGCCCTCTTCAGGCACACCACCCTCCTGGCACTTCCCGGGGTTCAATACATAGCGTTGTTCAAAAGTTTTTAGGTTACTTTTCCGTGGCCCCACCCTTGCCCCATTTTGGAGGTTGGTGGGTGGAGCTGAATGTTCCTACCCGCTAATCCTGTAATCACTTGGTCTTTCTGGAGAGCACCACGGTCCCCAGGCTATCTAGGGGTCCCACCCTATGTCATCTCATTAGCATAAACTCAGGTGTTGTCAGAGGGACTCTTTATAAATATAGAATGACACTCTGATCATTCAGGAAAGTCTTAGGGTTTTAGGAGTTCTGAGACAGGGCTGGGCGCAGTGGCTCATGCGTGTAATCCTAGCACTCTGGGAGGCCAAGCAGGTAGATTGCCTGAGCTCAAGAGTTTGAGACCAAGCTAAGTAAGAGTGAGAACCCCATCTCTTAAAAATAGCCAGGCATTGTGGTGCATGCCTGTAGTCCCAGCTACTCGGAAGGCTGAAGCAAGAGAATCGCTTGAGCCCAAGAGTTTGAGGTTGTTGTGAGTTATGATGCCAAAGTCTTTACTAAGGGCAACTAAGTGAGACTCTGTCTCAATAAAAAAAATAAAGTTCTGAGTCAGAAACTAGGAGCAAAGGCTAAAATACATTTCATACCATACCAGAGTCACTAATCCCATAATCACCCCCCCAGGGGCTTCACCTCCCAATACCATCAGCATTAACATAAATACGGGGAAAAGGACATTCAGATCATAGCAACAATTAAACCCATATTGTAGGTGTAATTCCCTGACCTTCTCCCAATTTTATAGAGTTATTGATGAAGCCAAGCTGTAACTGAGATTATATTGTCTAATAATTAATGAATTTCTTTTTCTTTTAGACATGAGTTCTCACTCTTGCTCAGGCTAGTCTCAAAATCCTGAGCTCAAGCAATCCACCTGCCTTAGCCTCCTAAAGTACTAGGATTACAAACTTGAGCCACCATGCCCAACTAATGAATTGATTTAAACAATCATAAACTGGACTCTTCTTCACATTGTCATGATCATTATCCAGTCACATTTACTGGATTACCATGAGCTTTATTACTCATCAATATTGTCAGGGTTTGCGTGAGATCTTAAGCACCCATCTTAGGTTGGGATCTCACCATATTTGTAGCAAAACATTAGCCACTCACATGTGCGAAGGGAAATGATTCTAGAATAATGAGACTACAAGAAATTTAAAGAGGACTTGACTATATTCCATCTAGCATCAGACAGGCAGGAGCGAGCTTTGGCCTACCAATTAAAATTTTACCCTATTTCTTTTTAACTTTATTTTTTAAGTTGCTACTTATCCAAAAATCTACCCTTTTTTTAATGGTCCTTTGCATGGGTAAATAACCTCATTGTCAGGATATTTCATATTTAAGTTACTTTTTCTATACGGTAGAAAAGACAATGGTTGACCTTCAGTTGAAAGCATTCTTCAAGTTTAGGCTCAAGTTCTATGCCACAGGAGAATAAGCAAAACCTCTTTAATCCAAACCCACAGTGTTCGTTTCCCAAACCTTTAATCATGTTTATCTCTTCTCTTTAAACTCTCTCCAAGTTTTCCATCTTCTTTTAGATACAAAGTCTAGAATTAAATATAGTATTTGAAAGGGTATGATTAGTATTCAATTTAGGGGACAATTATTGTACAATTCTTACATTCTATGCTGTAAGCTGTGTTGATAGTTTTAAAAAACTGTCAGATTTTCTAAATAACAATGAAGAGTCTAAGAAGTAGTCATGTTTTAAAACATTTTAGAACATGGTCTGCTTTAGTAGACAAAAGGCCTAAAAGCCCACCTACCTATAGAGGGTCACTTTGAGTGGAAAAGCTACTGAAAATGGCAGAAAGATTTGAGAAAGAAGTGTAAAGATGATTCATATTTGAACCACAGGCATTCACATCTGAAGGTCTACTTATTGCAAAATTACAGCCCTAAAATTGCTGATTCAAGTGTACGTTACTGCTTACTCTAGAATTAACTAACCAACCCACAACAGCCACAGTATCCTGATGACTTTTAAAATTGTTGAAGGTTGCCTTTGGCTTCATTTTAGGGGAGACAGTTATCTCCTTTCCAGCAATGCTTCATAAGAAACCTGCAACGGGTTCAGCAACTATAGCTCAGTGGCTAGGGTGCCAGCCACATACACTGGGACAGGCAGGTTTGAACCTGGCCTGGGCCTGCCAAACCACAATGACAACCACAAACACAACAAAGAAAAATAGCCGGGCATTGTGGCAGGTGCCTGTAGTTCCAGCTACTCAGGAGGCTCAGGCAAGAGAAGTGCTGAAGCCCAAGGGTCTGAGGTTGCTGTGAGCTGTGATGCCACAGCACTCTCCCTACGGTGACCTAGTGAGACTGTGTCTAAAAAAAAAAAAACCTGCTACAGATACATACCTATTTCCTCAAAACACAAAAACTTTAAAAGAAAAAAAATTAAAACTTTTTTAAAAGATAGGCTACTGTGACAGTAGTATTAATAGATTTTTAAGAATTTGTTGACAGTAGTGTCACTAAAGTGGGTATACAGCACCCCACTGCTAAATTTGACTAGCTTTAAAAAAGATAAGTCTGGCTCAGCACCGTACCACAATGGTTACGGCACCAGCCACATACACCGAGTTCGAACCCAGCCCAGGCCAGGTAGACAACTGCAGCAAAAAAATTGCCAGGCATTGTGGCGGGCGCCTGTAGTCCTAGCTACTTGGGAGGCTAAGGCAAGAGAATCGCTTTAGCCCAAGAGTTTGAGGTTGCTGTGAGCTGTGATGCTGCAGCACTCTACTGAGGGTGACATAGTCAGACTCTGTCTCAAAAAAAAAAAAAAGATATACCTTATTTTATGAATTAATATATGCCTAAAACTTTATCTATAAAACCTCCTATTTATCAATTCTTATTTTCTCAATATTATTCAAAATAAAACTTGGAAGTTGTTTTCTAGAAAGAAAAACATAATTCTTTAAGAGAGTGAGCTTCTGACTTCATCAACCTTTAATATTTTTTATTAAATATTCCTGTATGAATGTTGAAATTTGTATAAAGCTAAGTACTAATGGAGTTGATCTGGCAGTTATTTTTTACATTTAGAGAAATATTCAAGATTCAAAGGAAAAGCCACCATTGATAACTCGTTTGAACTCAATGAGATAAAGGGCAGTTTCTGCTAATACTTCCTCCTCAATGTTGAATAGCGAGTCATCTGTACATTGGGTTGATCAAACTATGCATCCCAAAACACTAGGGAAACATCTGGCTTTTTTTTTTTTTTTTTTTTGTAGAGACAGTCTCACTTTATCGCCCTTGGTAGAGTGCCGTGGTGTCACACAGCTCACAGCAACCTCCAACTCCTGGGCCTAGGTGACTCTCTTGCCTCAGCCTCCCGAGTAGCTGGGACTACAGGTGCCACCACAACGCCCGGCTATTTTTTCATTTTGCAGTTCGGCTGAGGTCAGGTTTGAACCCGCCCCCTTCGGCATATGGCGCTGGTGCCCTACTCGCTGAGCCACAGGCACTGTCCGCAGGGTACCTCTGTCTTTAAAAGTGAGTTTTAGTTGGACATTTCGGCCACACCTATAATCCTAGCACTTTGGGAAGGCAGGGTGGGAAGATTGTTTGAGGCCAGAAGTTTAAGACCAGCCTGAGCAACCCATGAGACCCCCATCTCTACAAAAATCACAAAAATTAGCCAAGTGCGGCATTGTGCATCTGTAGTCCCGGCCGTTCAGGAGGCTGAGGCAGGAGGATCATTGGGGCCCAGGTAATCAAGGCGGGAGTGAGTTATAATTTCACCACTGCACTCTAGCCCAGGCAACAGAGCAAGACCCTGTCAGAGAGAGAAGGAACACTTTGTCATTTTACTCTACTCAAATGTGTCATTCTTTCCAATAAAAAAAAGGAAAACTAAATTTTATTTTAAAAATAAAGACACACAGCCAGGCCTGGTGGCTCAAGCCTGTAATCCCTAGCACTCTGGTAGGCTGAGGCAGGTGGATTGCCTGAGCTCTGGAGTTTGAGACCAGCCTGAGCAAGGATGAGACCCCATCTCTAAAAACAGCCATGCATTGTGGTCGGTGCCTGTAGTCCCAGCTACGTGGGAAACTGAGGCAAGAGGATCACTTGATCCCAAGAGTTTGAGGTTGCTGTGAGCTATGACACTACAGTACTCTACCAAGGGCGACAAAGTAAGACTCTGTCTCAAAAATCAAAAAATCTATATAGATACAAAAACATACAGTGGGAGAGAACTCAAACTGAGCAGTGAAAAAAATACGTTTTCTGAAAGTCGTCATGTAGATTTAAAATGATTTCCCTGAATTTGAACTCTATGCATCAGAGTTTTCAGGGTACCCGTTCCCTAAACAAAAGACGAAGCGTATCCAGTTTATTTCCAAGCTACTTGCCTCTGTCTCCCTTTCACATTTCAAGGAAGCAAGTCTTTCTTCCTGTATCAACTTTCTACCTCACCCAACCCCAGGAAATCCACACTTTGCCCGATCACCTTCTCTTAATATCACCTCCCCAACCCTGCACCCTTCGTTGCTTCTCTCTTCCTTTGTTAAAAACGTCTGTGATGCCAGATCTGAGCGGAGGAGCTGGAGCTGGAGCTGGAGGAAGAGGGAATTTTTCTGAAGGAAAGTTAAGCTGGCTGCTATAGCCCAGTACTTAGAGTGCAGGCCTTGGAGCTGTTGAGTAGAGAGTTGGAACCCTGCATGGGCCTGATTAAGGGGTTGGGGGAGAAGGAGCATCTTACTTCAATTGTACAGCTGCATCTGGTGGCGGGCTTAAGTTAGAATCTGTCATTTATGAGCTGGGTGTGAGGGGCCAAGGTCTCAGGTGTTCAAGACCAGCCTGAGCAAGAGTGAGACCCTGCCTCTATTCAAAATAGAAAAACTGAGGCAAGAGGATCACTTAAGCCCAGGAGTTGGAGGTTCCTGTAAATGATGGTGGTGACACCACAGCACTCGAAAGAAAGTTAACTGAGTTCACATAAAAAGCAGGGAGAAAGAAGGGAAGTGAGAGTCAAAGAAAGGGGGGGAAGGGAGTCCAGAGGAATGGAGCTGGGTGCTGGGGGAGCTATTGTTTGTCTGAGAGGGAGTGTAGTTGGTGGTTCTTTGGAGCCAAGGAGATGGCACAAAACTGTGAAGAGAAAAGAGTACTGAAGTAGCACTGCTGAGATTTAAGCACCGTGTGAGTTTTTAAAATTTTTTTTCCATTGTTCCTGGGAATTTATTTTTTATTTTTTATTGTTTTTATTAAATCATAGCTGTGTACAATAGTGCAATCAAGGGGTACAATGTGCTGGTTTCATATACAATCTGAACCATTTTCATCAAACTGATTAGCATAGCCTTCCTGGCATTTTCTCAGTTATTATATGAAGACATTTGTATTCTGCACTTAGTTAGTTTCGCCTGTACCCTTCTAAGATGCACCGTAGGTGTGGCCCCACCAATTACCCTCCCGATATATTTTTTTATTTATTTATTTTTTGAGACAGTCCCATTCTGTCACCCTGGATAGAGTGCTGTAGCATCATGGCTCACAGCAACCTCAATTCCTCTGACCTGAGCCTCCAGAGTACGTGGGACCACACGTGCCCCCCACTGCACCCAGCTAGTTTTTCTATGTTTAGTAGAGACAGGGTCTCACTTTTGCTCAGGCTGGTCTCAAACTCCTGAGCTCAAGCAATCCACCTGCCTTAGCCTCTCACAGTGCTAGGATTATAGGCAAGTGCCACCATGCTCATCTACTTCATAACTTTTACTGTGATAGAACCTAGGCAAGGTAAAAAGACTAGAAGTCTTTTTCTTTCTTTCTTTCTTTTTTTTTTTGAGATAGAGTCTTAGTTTGTCTCCTTTAGTAAAGTGCTATGGTGTCGCAGCTCACAGCAACTCAAGCCATTCTCTTGCCTCAGCCTCCCGAATAGCTGGGACTACAGGCACCTGCTACAATGCCCAGGTGTTTTTAGAGCTGAGGTCTTGCTCCTGCTCAGACTGGTCTGGGACCTGTGAGCTCAGACCTGCCTCAGCCTCCCAAGTGCTGGGATTACAGGCATGAGCCACCACGCCCACCATTAGAATTCATTTTCAAAAGTGATGTTGGCTATTTAATGGATGCTGCTTTGAATCTGGGCTCTGGGACCATACGCAGTACTTCTTGGAGGCACCACGAGGGAGAGCAGTGCACAGAGGGGCCCTGCTCTGACCCTCCTCTGGCTGCTGGGCCCAGAGGACAGGCTTTACCCAACACCCACGCCCCCCCCCCCCCACCTACATCATGCTCTGACGGAGCCAGGATCCCAGAGTCCCCTGCCCAGGTGGCCACAGGTTGCTTCTGTGGATCCCTCTTCTCAAAAGCAGCCGGTGGACCCGAGCATGGGGCCTGGTGGGTGACACTCAGCATGCAGCTTCCATGGGCTGGAACAGCATAAGAGCCTTCACTGGGAAGAGGACAGCAGGCTGGGCCCTGTGCCGTTACCCTGTGGCACATAAAGCCAAGGAGTGGGAGGGTGAAAAATGAAAACACAGCTTTCCAGATCGTCATAAAGGTGTGTCATTTAGGTCGAAAGATCGAGCATAATTTGGAATGTGTTAGCTCGATTTATATCTATGCATCGAGTCATATGCCATGGGAGTTTCCGCCTGTACTCGTGACCTGGGCCCACAAATAACAGAGGCATCCCTGAACTTGACTGAGGAGAACCGTGTGCCTCCGCGATTCCTTAGGATTATGCTTCAAAGGCGCAAAAACTAGAGGGTTATTTTTCTCATTCTTTTTGGCAAGCAGCACGGGTGAATCTAAACCCCACCTCACTGCTCACCTGCTGGATCTTAGGCAAGTGTCTGTCTGAACCTCTCTAAGCCTCGCCTGGACTCTGGTGGTTACAGGATTAAACACCCACGAGGCGTATTTGGCACCAGGCCTGGTACATAGCAGATATTTCCATGAAAGTGGCTTGTAAATCTACAACTTTTGTCTTCACATTTTCTCATTACCATTCATAGATTGGGCTAAAGATTGTAGAATAAGTAAGCCGAAAGAAGATGTAGTTACTTTGTAGAACGTACCATTTCTCCCTTAATCCTCCGCAGGTGAGTAACTGAGAGGTGTCACTTACCTCAGTGTCTTCAATTATAAAGTGGCAGTAATGACAGTAATTAATCATTGCACCGTTATAAGGATAAAATAAGAAAATATAGAAAAACTTTTTATTGAACTTCATCCTACTTAAACAATTTCTCTAGTAAGATTTTGAATGTTAAAGAAGTTTGCCAAATGAAAGTCAAACTTGTAATCGGTACATTTAGGACTGTCACTTTTAAAAAAGTTTTGTTTTTGTTTGTGTTATGGGAAAAACAACTTTTTTTTTCCTTTCTAGTCACACATTCAGTGCAACACAGAACACTTCTGTGACCAGGGGTGTGTGTGTGTGTGTGTGTTTTCCACACGTACCAAGCAATTATTCAGCAGATACCAAAGTGGGTGTCCTGTAATTTGATTCAATTCTGAAACTGCAGATGGGATCCGACCCTCCCCCACCAGGTTGCGGGCTCAGCCCCAGAAAACTGCCCCCCTCTTCAGATACCAGTCTCTACCCCGGGCCACCAGGGCTTCTGACTCACTAGCTACAAACTGGGGTTCTCACACGCACCACTTAGCCTCGATTAATTTGCTGGAATGGGCTGGGTTCGGTGGCTCATTCCTGTAATCCTAGCACTCTGGAAGGTCAAGGCAGGGGGAAGGAGACCAGCATGAGCAAGAGCTAAAAATAGAAAAATTAGCTGAGCACTGTGGCAGGCACCTGTAGTCCCAGCTACTTGGGGGCTGAGGCAAGAGGATTGCTCGAACCCGGGAGTTGGAGGTCGCTGTGGACTAGGCTGACGCCATGGCATTCCAGCAGGGCGAGAGAGTGAAACTCTGTCTAAAACAACAAGACATGGACGAGGATGGCTCACAGAACTCAGGGAACACTTACGTTTGTTAGTTTATTATGACAGACACGACAAAGGAAGTGAAGGGTCAAGTGAGGACGGATGGGGCCCAGAGGGTTTTCATGCCCTCCCTGGACACCTGCCTTCCAGACTTCCCCATGTGTTCAGCAGCCTGATAGCTTAACAGTTTCATTGTCCAGGAGTTTGTATAGAGTTTAATCTCCACCGCAGGTTGGTGGGTGGGGCTAAAAGTCCAGACACTTGACTTTGTAACTACCTACCCAGGGACCCCACCCTAAATCATACTATTAGCGGAAACTCAGGTGTGCCTGGCCCTGGAGATCTAAGATGTAATTATCACCCGAACAAAATCATGGAGCCACTGTGTCATTTCAGCCCAAGGAGACCACAATCACATTTAAAGACAGTGTGACAAAAGATCTGAGGAAAAGAGATGTCTGTGCTTACTGAAAGTCTCTGACTTTCCTTGACAGTCCCACGCATCTCTTTTCTTCCAGGTAGAGCCCTTTATGAAGAGAGGTGGATTGACTTCACTCCCAGGCACGTGGCCACTCGGAGATTGACTGTCCAGGCCGCTGACACAGAATCCAACCCCAGAGCAATGTGAGTACGTGAAAACGGGCTGGTGAGACATTGGGGCTGTGACTAGTACAGTTTGGAGGGATAAAGTGCCAGCAGCACAGATTCACTTTTCTTTTCCTTCTCCCTCTTCCAAGGGGATTATTTAATAGTCTGTTTACATAAGTGGCACTTGCTTTCTCTAATAATAGCCCATGGGCCTGAATCATCCTTGTCACTCCGTGTCACACAGAGTTCTCAGCTGCTCCCATGAGTCGTGTGCTTGGCTTTCAGTGCTACCTGGAAAGCTGTAAGAATGTGCAGGGTAATCAGTGATTTTTAATTTTAGTTATGCGTGACGTGAGGGAACTTGTATTTATCTCTATTGACCTGCCTTTAAATAAAACATATAGTACAATGATGAAGGTGATTCCAAGGAAAACTTCGGTGTGAATATCTATGCAATCATATATGTAGCAAGATATAGATGTCATTTGAATATAATCATATAAAATATATACAGTAGAACCTCTGTAAGTTGACCACCCAAGGGACTGTAACAAACTGGTCAACATACAGAGGTGGTCAACATAAGGAACTAGGTTTGCTGTACTGAGACATACACGTGGTGCATGACCAGGCTATGAAAATTAGGTCAACTTAAGGAGGTGGTCAACTATGGAGGTTCTACTATATTAATACTACGTATATGACTGTTACCGTGTGACCAATTTGTTGACATAATTGAGACAAACATCTGAATAAGTGAAAACTTGTTCAATGGGCTTCTGGGGGCTGAAGCTAGGGTTCAGTTTCCTGATCTGGGTGCTAGCTATAAGAATATTTATGTGGCTTGTGAAAATTTACTAGATCAAACACTCAGAAGTGCCCCCTTTTCTGTGTTGTATTTCTACAAGCAATTTTAAACATTTACTATTTAATCTTAATATTTTGAGGGGAAAAAGAGCAATTATAATAGCATAAGTAGTACCATATCCACATGATTTGAGCTATCTAAAAGATCAAATAATTTTTAAAAATTTTATAAAGCTGGGAGGCGTCTGTGGCTCATTGAGTAGGGCGCCGGCCCTATATGCCGAAGGTGGTGGGTTCAAACCCGGCCTTGGCCGAACTGCAAAACAGAAAAATAGCCAGGTGTTGTGGCAGGCGCCTGTAGTCCCAGCTACTTGGGAGGCTGAGGCAAGAGAATTGCCTAAGCCCAGGAGTTGGAGGTTGCTGTGAGCTGTGTGACACCACGGCACTCTACCGAAGGCAATAAAGTAAGGCTGTCTCTACAAAAAAAAAAAAAAATTATAAAGCAGAGTCTAATAGACATAGCTGTTTCACTTAGTGGGGCCATGGGCTACTTTGTCTTTTCCAGCATTTCTGCAAAAACAAAAATAACATTTCTCATCTCTTCACAATTATAGAGATGAAATAAATCAAACTTTAAAATAATCTTTTCATTAGTCCTTACATTTAGTTCTAAAATTCCACACATTATTTTGAAAGCTGGAAAACAGGTCCTCTCATTCATTCTTTTAATTAATTAATTAATTTTTTTTTTGAGATAGAGTCTCAGTTTATCACCCTTGGTAGAGTGCTGTGGCGTCACAGCTCACAGCAGCCTCAGACTCTTGGTTTTAAGCGATTCTCTTGCCTCAGCCTCCCAAGTAGCTGGGACTACAGGCACCTGTCACAATGCCTGGCTATTTTTTTGTTGCAGTTTGGTTGGGGCCGGGTTTGAACCCACCACCCTCGGTATATGGGGCCAGTGCCCTACTTGCTGAGCCACAGGCACCGCCAAGCCCAAGGGTTTGAGGTTGCTGTGAGCTGTGGTGCCATGGCACTCTGCCCAAGGCCACACAGTGAGACTCTGTCTCAAAAGAAAAAAACACCCATCTTAACCTGGAATCCAGGCCTGAAATTCCCAGTGTGAGAGTTAGTGATGTGGACAACTTAGCCCTAAGGGACAGGAGTTCCATCGTGTCCAGATTATTCAAGAAATGTGCATATGCACCACAAATTTGCAAATTCTTTTTATCTCAAGATTTCCTGACTTTTTTTTTTTTCTTTTTTTGAGACAGAGCCTCAAGCTGTTGCCTTGGGTAGAGTGCTGTGGCATCACCGCTCACAGCAACCTCCAACTCCTGGGCTCCAGTGAGTCTTCTGCCTCTGCCTCCCAAGTAGCTGGGACCCGCCACAACGCCCGGCT
Organism: Arctocebus calabarensis; assembly: GCA_963573935.1. Classification (NCBI taxonomy): domain Eukaryota; kingdom Metazoa; phylum Chordata; class Mammalia; order Primates; family Lorisidae; genus Arctocebus; species Arctocebus calabarensis. The sequence goes on from CAUYON010174608.1 coordinate 29,719, forward strand.
ATTTTTTGGTTGCATCCGTCATTGTTGTTTGGCAGGCCAGGGCTGGATTCAAACCTGCCAGCTTAGGTATATGTGGCTGGCACCTTAGCTGCTTGAGCCATAGGCACCAAGCTAGGATTTCCTGACTTTAAAGGATTTATTTGTCAGTTTGTCTGTCTGTGTTTCATTTTAGAAGGCTGGCTGGCTATGTGTGTTGCCTTAAAGGAACTCAAAAGGGGAAAGTGCCCTTTCAGATGATGGATATTTGCTGATGTCTGTTAATTGCTTTTGATCTGTCAAGCACTGTACTAAACAAATTTTATCTGGATTGTCTCTTATAATCCACATAACATGTGACATAGGTGCTAATATTAAACTCACGTCAATACCCCCAACAGCCCCATGAGGTTGTTGCTATTAAAGGAACCGGTTCACAAGTCAAGAACTTTCCTAAGGACACACAGCAAGTAAATGGGAAGGGCCAGGGTTTGCTCTCAGGTTTGTTATAATTCCAAGCTGGAACTCTTAACATACTGTCGTATCTATAGGGAAAGGGTCTAAGAAAGAAACACCCAATCACAGAAGCATAAAGCTGGTGGGCCTAAGAGATTTCTAGACTAACTTGTTGATTATTCAGATAGGAAAACTGAGTCATAACCGCTCTTGATCTCATGTTTAGTAGCAGAGCCAGGAAGCCAGAGAGGGGTGGCCTGCCCCACAGGCCAGTTGTTTTTCCATTTGCCTCCATACCTGTGTGTTGGCCTTAGATCTGTCCCTGCTTACAATAAGCCTTGTGTTGTTGGTGGCCTTAGATGTGTCCCTGCTTACAGTAAGCCTTGTAAGCCGTCTGCTGTTGGTGGAAGAAACTAAGCTGCTTTTCTTAAGTACAGTCAATTCCTGATCTCCCACCCCCCTCTCCCTTACCCTTAACTTTGTGACTCTCTGAGCAAGAATTCCACGTCTGAGGTTTTTACTGAACTATACCCATCATTTAAAAGTATGGTTTGAAATTTTTCTAGAATGCTTGACTAAGAGCATGTGGTTGCCATGGCATTCGAGACAGAATCCACAGCACGCAAACATCTTCCTAATATAGTGTTTCTAATAAAAAATAGAAAGCTGAGAGCAGTGAATTCAGGTAGGGTGAGGGGATTGGAAAAATAAAACACATTTCATCATGTTTTTTTACTGTTTTCAAAACCATTATTTTAGCTGCTGCTGATATGATAACACACGACTGGCCTTTGCCTGTTTATTTGGAACGTCTGAGGCCTGTGTTACTGTCAGTTATAAATAGATGATCTTCAAAAATGATTATTGACCAGTTACACAGGGCAAATGCTCAATCACTTAACTGGCAAGTGTTGTGTTGTCAGGGCACAAAAAGGGCTATCACAGGCTGGCTGAACAGAAAAGACTGTAAAATCACCTGGTCCATACCCGTCCATCCAAACACACACACACACACACCCATCTTGAATGATGAGATACCCAACCACATCATTGACTAGTGTGGTTTTCTGGAGGCCCGACTACAGTTTCCTAAGTGTAAAATTCTGGAAAGATCGTAATCCCTGAACACCTCCCAGTGAATACAGATCATCATTTGCCATGGTGGGCCCTCATTTGTTTCCCTTGAGAAAAAAAGTAACAAAAGAGGAGCCCCTGGCATTTGGAAGCTGGCCTGGCATTTACAGCTTAGGCCATGTTGTTCTGCTGTTAGACATAAACAATCTCAGAGAAAGCAAACTCCGACAAGTTTATTCTAAAGACCTTGACAAAATGAGACAATCAAGGCCACTTCCTAATTGTGTTTAGGCACAGACAAAAACAATGCTACTGTACAATCCACAAAATACTAGGCTCCCCCCCCCCACTTACTGAGCGCCTGCTGCTTTTTTGCCCTGTCATAGAACTGCCCCCACTTTCTAGCCCTGTTCAATTTAGAGTAGCCTCCTAATAGCTTTCCCTTTCCCTAGCCAGCTTCCTCCATCCAGGTTTTTGCCAATACCCTCTTACTGAGTCCCCGCAATTCTGCAGTTTGTTTTCTTCCCTGTGATGAGCAACAAACCAGCTTACTCAATGGCAGGTGCATTCCTAGTGGTCTTGGGCTGGAGAAAATTGATCCCCTCATAGCAAGTACTGAATGCTTTAGTTACTTTATCTGGTCCTTTGCCTCTCAGAGGAAGCTTCCACACAGCAGAGAACCATGTCTTCCTACTCTCAATTCTACTAAAAGTACCTAGTCTTTATCTGGAGTAGAAGAATGTCCAATATTTGCTGAATAAATGAATGAATGCCTGGAGAAATTCTTGTATGTCCAGGAATTTTTCTATATCCAGGAAACCAGGTTGTTGAGGTAGCAATCAGACTGTGGGCAGGAGCTTGCCTCTGGTGACTATTAATACACACTGGAAAATGTCTGTAAAAGCACTTTGTAAATCATACTTCATCTTATCATAACATTCCTCTTGGTGGTTATGACAATCTTATCCTCCACTGTCTGGATTTCAGCTCTTCCCAGCTGCTGTGAAGATGTTTGGTTATCTCTCCCTCCTATGTTCGATTATTTTTTAAATAAGTTGTCTTGTTTTGCTCTCTGATTACAAAAGCAATATCTACATATTTTGGTATTTAGAAAGTTTGAAAAGTATAGTCAAATATAAAAAAGGGGATAAATCCAGGTCTTATTCTTAAAACAGACTCCTTTCCCCCAAATCAAGTTTATTCCACCTCCTGGTTTGGAAGTTAAAGCTCAATATTTAGAGACTAAAAGAGAAATGCAAAGTATCTTAATGGTTAAGAAAGGAATTTTGAAAGTGTTTGGTGAGGGGACGCAGGAATGCCGAATCTGGGCTTGCCAATAGCCTCTTCCCTTTTCCCGAATCTTAGGGCCCCTCAGCCTACCTGCAGTAATGGCCACAAGAAACAAGGTTTCTCTTATTAGTTGTACCAAGTTGCTGAGAACCTGGATGAAGCTGGACTTAAGTTTGCAATTAGGTTGGAGCAGACGTCCTCAAACTTTTTAAACAGGGGGCCGATTCACTGTCCCTCAGACCGTTGGAGGGCTGGACTATAGTTTAAAAAAAAAACAACTATGAACAAATTCCTATGCACACTGCACATCTCTTATTTTGAAGTAAAAAAACAAAACGGGAACAAATACAATTCACACCGCCGCACGTGGTCCACGGGCCGTGGTTTGAGGACCCCTGGGCTAGAGAGACAGGATGCACAGGGCGGAGGGGATGGATGTGTGTGGAAGGGAGTTGTACTATATGTACACAGTAGAATCCCTGTAAATTCATCACCCAGGGGCTGTAACAAGCTGGTCAACATGTGGAGGTGGTCAACGTAAGGAACTAGGCCTGCTGTACTGACACACATGTGGTGTACGTCCGGTGTGTGAAAATTAGGTCAAATTAAGGAGGTGGTCAGTGGACGGAGGTGGTTAACTATGAAGGTTATACTGTGTGTATGTGTGGGTATATATATATATATATATAGGGTGTCCATAAAGTTGGGTGCAGTTTACTATGTTAACTATTTTAAATTACTCATGAACTTTATGGAAACACTGTGTATGTATGTGTGTGTGTGTGCATATATATTTTTTTCCTTCCTGCCCTATGATTTTTTACCTTCTTTCACTACCAAAGGCCCTATTTGATCCTTGGTGGAAATTCCTTTAATTTTCTTTCCAAATAGATTATACCTCTGGGAACAAGTTCATCCAGCCAAAATGCATATATTGGCACAGCATTTGTTTCACTTCTTTTTTTTTTGAGACAGAGTCTCACTTTGTCCCCCTCGGTAGAGTGCTGTGGTGTCATAGCTCACAGCAACCTGAAACTCTTGGACTTAAGTGATTCTCTTGCCTCAGCCTCCCAAATAGCTGGGACCACAGGTGCCTGCCACAATGCCTAGATATTTTTTGGTTGTAGTTGTCATTGTTGTTTGGCAGGTCCGGGCTGGATTTGAACCCACCAGCTCTGGTGTATGTGGCTGGCGCCCTAGCTGCTGAGCTATAGGCACTGAGCCTGTATCTCTTTTTTTCTATTGCAAAATCACACCATCTGTTTATCAGGTAAAAGTAATTTTCAAAAGTTTGACACTATAAAGCCAGGCATGGTGGTGTGCACCTGTAGTCCCAGCTACTCAGGAGATTGAGGCACTCAATCTCTGATCCCTTGAGCTCATGGATTATAGCTATGATTGCACCTATGAATAACCATTGCACTATAGCTGAACAACACAGTGAGACCCATGTCTAAAAAGAAAAAGTTTAACAATATAAAAACTGCATATATCAATGTCATGGATCTGATGATAATAAGCAAAAAAATGTTAGTTGACAAACAAGGATGGGAGTCACATACAGGCACTTCAGCACACTGTTCATCACTGTTATTGCACACTCAATATTAGCAGCCACTCTCTACTTTTATATGATGGTGATTATGTGTGAGATTGATACCAATTGTGTTGTTAAAAACTCTAGCATGTCATAACACTGGAGTAACCATCTGGCTCATGTAATAAATTCCAGAAAATTTGCTATGATGTCATCAACAGCCAATGAGAGCTTCTGCTGGCATGGAGTCACTCTACTAAATAACAGCTTACTTCATACCATGTGCTAGGTATACACATGGAAGATGAATGAAACAGCCCCATTCAGGACAGCTCCTGGAGAATTAGCAATGTGATAACCATGTAGTTGATATATCCCAATAAAAGTAAAGAAACTGGCATTTAACTATTTGGTGCAACCTTAGGAAACTCTGATTTTATTCATTTTTTTTTATTTTTGTAAGCAGAGTCTCACTTTGTTGCCCTTGTTAGAGTACCATGGTGTCATAGCTCACAGCTCAAACTCTTGGGCTCAAGTGAGTGATCCTTTTGCCTCAGCCTGCAGAGTAGCGGGGACTATAGGCGCTGGCCGCAACACCCAGCTGTTTTTAGAGATGGGGCTCTGGCTCTGGCTCTGGCTCTGGCTCTGGCTCTAGCTCTAGCTCTGACTGGTCTGGAACTCATGAGCTCAGGCAATTGACTGGCCTTGACCTCCCAGAGTGCTAGGATTACAGCCATGGGCCATGGCGCTGCCAGGAGCTCACTTTATGTTCTTCACAAATGTTATTACTCCTTTCTCTTAGTGTCCAAACAGTTAATGGTAGATCTGTCTCAACTAGATAAATGGCATTTATTGAATAATACACTCTCTGGCTCGGCGCCTGTGGCTCAACCGGCTAAGGCGCCAGCCACGTACACCTGAGCTGGCGGGTTCGAATCCAGCCTAGGACCGCCAAACAACAATGCCGGCTGCAACCAAAAAATGGCTGGGCGTTGTGGGGGGCTCCTGTAGTCCCAGCTACTTGGGAGGCAGAGGCGGGAGACTCGCTTGAGCCCAGGATTTGGACTGGTTGCTGTGAGCTGTGATGCCATAGCACTCTATCCAGCTAGGGTGACAGCTTGAGGTTCTGTCTCAAAAAAAAAAAATAATAATAATACACTCTCCTTTTAGCTGTACAGGGATTTCAGATGGGTCCTAGAAAGTTCTCTTAGAAAAAGTACCAAATGATCTTTAGAGTCAATGCAAATTAAGCCCATCTTCATCACAAAGATCTATTCATGAGACTAAACGGAATTTACTTTCTTTAGAAGGAAGACCTTGGACTTTAAAAGGCAATAACGGCACAGCAATAGAGTATATGTTCGGGAGTAAGACTGCTTTCCGTTCAAGTTCCTGCCCGGCCACTTACTGTACATTCTGTGCCTCAGTTTCCTCATCTGTAAAGTGGTGATAATAATAGTATCTGTCATAAAGTGAGGTGGAACTGAGCAGATACATGTAAAGTTCTTAGAACAGTGCTTGGAACTTACTGAGGACTTAATAAATACTAGTCATTATTATGTGGTTTTACCCAAAAATATTCTGTTGAAAATATTTCCCTAAGTAAACATAACTAGAAAACTTCCCAACTAATAGTGTCCCACCACAAAAAAATTTTTTGTTTGTTTTTAAAAAAAGGTCATTTGATCTTGTTTCATTATTGAGTAAGCAGAGATTCACTAGAGTGCCTTTCTCCTTAACAGTTTTTCAATAATGTGAAAATTGCTATGTGGTTAAAACTTTGCTTCTTGGGGCTGGTATTTTTTTTTAAGTGTCAAATAATGACTGACAGAATTTAGTGATATACTAAGAACATTCTGTCTTTGTCTTTGCAGTCACACTTGGAGGGAATCCATTAAACCAATTAATATATGCTTATGTTTGCCAAGTCGTGAAGAAGAAGCAGCTCAGTGTTCTTGAGGCCGAGGTGAAGGGACCACACTTTTCAGCAATACATCTTGACTCATCTTTTATCTGAGTCATTCATAACTGCCCAGACTCTTCCCCAAGTTAATCCTCTTCTGAGAAAATGTGCAAGTGAATGATATAGTGTGGTATTTTTGAGTCTCTGACCTCACTTGAAGAACCAGAAATAGAGAAAATCTTTCTCTGGATAAAAAAAAAAGAAAAGAGAAAAAAGAAAAACACAGTCAAAAACAAACTCTAGAACAAAAGGGATTGTTGTTTTCCACCAACTATTTCGAGATCTGTTTCTTCTCCTCTCTTTGATTTCCTTTGTTTTCCCAGCTTAGCAGAGAACCTGAAGTGGGAAGGAGAGATAGGCAGCTTCAGATCTTTTTAAAAGATACGCCTGTAATCCCAGCACTCTGGGAGGCCAAGGCGGGTGGATTGCCTGAGCTTCAGGTTCTAGACCAGCCTGAGCAAGAGCAAGACCTTGTTCCTAAAAATAAGCAGGGTGTTATGGTGGGCACCTGTAGTCCTAGCCACTAGGGAGGCTGGGGCAAGAGTATCACTTGAGCCCAAGAGTTTGAGATTGCTGTGAGCTATGATGCCACAGCACTCTACTGAGGGTGACAAAGTAAGACTCTGTCTCAAAAAAAAAAAAAATTAAAATGATAGAATTAGCAATTTAAAACTGTTTAACCAGAAGCTATTTTAATGAGTGATAAACCCTTACACTGGAAACATGTACAGAGTAAAGGCAAAACATTTGCAGTACAAGCAAATTCAGTAGGTTGGGATGTCTTCGGGAATAATAATAACTTAACTGTGCTCGGAGGATTCCTCCAGCATCTCTCTTAAGACTGTTTCAGTGAAACTCTTGTCAGGTGTGGGGACCAGAGTCCCCTTGTTCCTTGGTTCTGGTTCCCAGTACCAAAGGATAGCTGCTGCTACTGAATGGATGGAACAAATGAGCAGACTGAGCAGGTGCAAGCAGGCAAAATGCCAAAGCTTATTAAAGACTAGCACGTTCCGGAGAGGGAAAGGTCAGTCCTCATGAGTGGAGGAAACCTAGAGTTTAACAAGATTTTCCCTTCTTTGCTGATTCCCTAATTTTATCTTAAGGTTGGGGGGGGGGATATTTATGGTTTTTCTTGGAAAAAAAGGTAGAGAATCCCCAGAAAAGAAAATCCTCCTCTTTTCCATGTATGGCAACTTCTGACAGTTGCCATGGGTATTTGTAAACTGTCATGGCATTGCTGGGCGTGATTTTTACTATATTAAAATCCCCATGAGATGACTATAATTAACAATAATATATTATATGAGTAGTGTCTGGAAAATATCCAGGAACCTATGTCTCTACTTCTCAGGGTACTCAGCTGAATACTTTCTAGACAACCCTCATAAATTTCAAATCGCTAAAAGGAGAATATTGAACGTTGCCAACATAAAGAAGTATACATTTTTGAGATGATGGCTACGCTAACTACCTCCATCTGATCACTATGTGTTACATGTATGGAAACATCACTGTGTACCCCGGGAAGTATACGTTCTTGAGGTGATGGCTACGCTAACTACCTCCATCTGATCACTATGTGTTACATGTATGGAAAAATCACTATGTACCCCAGGAATGGGGACATGACAGTTTACAAATACCCATGGCAACTGTCAGAAGTTGCCATACATGGAAAAGAGGAGGATTTTCTTTTCTGGGGATTTCTCTGTAAAGTGAAAAAGAAAAAAATATGGCCAAAGAAATGAGACATATTTTGAAGGAGGAGGAAAGGGAGTGAAAAATGTTTGGAGAAGAGATAGAGGAGACAATTTGTATTTTTTTGTTGTTGTTAATTTATTTATTTGGAAGGTGAATGAATGCATCAATGAATGGACACAGTCCATTCATGGAATTGAGGCCCAGGAAATTCACATGAAACTGACCTAAGCATAGGGAATGGGGGGTTCCACATTTAGTCCCAAGTGCAAAGTGAAGGAGACACCGAGGCACAGGTGACTCCTCAACATGTTGTATTTCAAAGACAGAAACTACAAAGATGGGAAGAATCCCAGAGGAAAGAAGAAAAGGATCAAAGAGAATTAGAGGCTGGCAGAATCTACAGATTTGTCCTAGGAGTTATCTTAACTGAGTGTTTGATAATATTCCTACTAATATATCCTTCTAGAACAGCTTTATTGACGTGTAATTCACATGCCACAAAGTCAACCAGTTTAAGGCATATTCTCAGTGTTTTTAAACAGAGTTGTGCAACCACCACCATATCTAATTTTAGAATATTTCCATCATCTTAAAAAGAAACCTTTGTACCCAAGACCAGTCACTGCCCACTTCCTCATGCTCCCTCCAGCCCATGGCAACCATCGTTCTACTTTCTGTCGGTCTAGATTTGCTTCTTCCCGACATTTCATAGAAGTGGAGTCTTACAAATGTGGTAGGGACAGACTCTTTTCTTCCATGTTGTAACATGTATCACTATTTTTTTATTGTCAACCAATATTCCCTTATATCACATGACAATATTTTATTTATTCATTCATCATGTCATCAATATTTGGGTTGCTTTCACGTTTGGGATATTATGAGTAATGTTGCTATGAACGTTTCTGCCTGAGTTTTTGCCCTGTGCGTATGTTTTCAGTTCTTTTTCCTCCATATCTGGGAGTGGAATCCCCAGGTCATATGGTTAGTCTGTATTTATCCTTTTGAGGAACTACCAAATTGCTTTCCAAGTGGGCACTTTACTTGCTCACCTATCATGTATGAGGGTATTAATTTCTCCACGTACTGGTCAGTACCTGTTACTGTCTTTCAAGAAAAACAAACTTTTGAGATGTAATTCACATATAATATTCACTCAATTGAAGCATTAGTATATTCACAGAGTTGTGAACCATCACAACCCATTTTAGAACATTTTCATCATTCCAGAAGAAACCCGTAATCATTAGCAGTCACTTTTTTTTTTTTGTGACAGAGCCTCAAGCTGTCACCCTGGATAAAGTGCTGTGGCATCACAGCTCACAGCAACCTCCAATTCCTGGGCTCAAGCGAGTTTCTTGCCTCCACCTCCCAAGTAGCTGGGACTATAGGCGCCCGCCACAATGCCCGGCCATTTTTTAGTTGTAGCCGTCATTGTTGTTTGGTGGGCCCGGGCTGGACTTGAACCCGCCAGCTCAGGTGTACGTGGCTGGCGCCTTAGCCTGTTGAACCATAGGCTCCGAGCCCATTAGCAGTCACTTTCTATTTCCCCCAACTGTTCCTTCCTCAAGCCTTACACAGCAGCCACTAACCTACATTTTTTCTCTATAGATGTGTCGGGTCTTTTGGTTTGTTTGTTTTTAGAAAGACTCTCACTTTGTCACCCTCCGTAGAGGGCCATGGCGTTACTGCTTGCTGTAACCTCAAACTCTTGGGCTCAAGCAATCCTCTTGCTTCAGCCTCCCTGAGTACCTGGGACTACAGGCATCCGTCACAACACCCAGCTACTTTTAGAGATGGGGTCTCAAGAAAAAAATAAAATAAAAAATAGAGATGGGGTCTTGCTCTCACTCAGGCTAGTCTCAAACTCCTGAGCTCAAGCGATCCTCCCGCCTCAGCCTCCCAGAGTGCTAGGATTACAGGCATGAGCCACTGCGCCTGGCCTGGAGAAATGTTTATTAAAGTCCTTTGCCCATTTAAAAAATTTGAGTTGTCTTTTTTTTGAATTATAAGAGTTCTTTATATGTTCCAGGGAAGTTCCTTATCAAATAGACTATTTGCATAGATTTTCTCCTGTTCCGGGGGTTTTCCTTTCATTTAGTAATTCATTCTTTTGACCACTCTTTACTCCTGGCGATTTGACCTCTTCAATCCAGCTTGAGACCACATTGGCAGATCTGACTCCCTTCTCTGTCTTTTTTTTTTTTTTTGAGACAGAGCCTCAAGCTGTCACCCTGGGTAGAGTGCTATGGCATCACAGCTCACAGCAACCTCTAACTCCTGGGCTCAAGCGAGTCTCCTCCCTCCACCTCCCAAGTTCCCTTCTCTGTCTTTAAACAAGTGTTCTTTCTCATTTTTCAATTTTTTTCCAGGCAAGCAGTCTGGTTGTTCCTTTCTATATCCTTATACTTCTTTTCCCCTAAAAAGAAAGTACTGACAAATTCATCTGCTCAAAAGCCTTGGGTTCCTTTAGAAAATGTGGGCTCAGAGTGAGAGTAGAGACCCGTGGTCTTCAGGCTGCAAAGGCTTCTAGGATTATTTGAAACGAGATGTATTTGATTTGCTGCCTAGGAAAGCAGAAATGGTTACAGCCATTTCTTCCAAAAGTGTTCTCAGAAAGCTGAAGGGCCCTCTGTCTTTTTTAGGCTTTAATTTTTTCCCCTCTACTTTCTCATTTTATTTTATTTTATTTTTTCTATTTCATGACAGCCTATCATGGAAGATTCAGGCTGTAATTGAACTAAATTATTATTTGAGTACTTGTAACCTTTTTTTCATCAAGAATACCGAGTCATTTTTATCACTGGACATTTTTAAAACTCAAATACTACGTTGAAGATATGCTTAATGGAGAAAGGACATCAAGTTTATATACCTAGACCTATAAATGTACTACTAAAAATTATAATAATATATAGCATTTATAGGGCTGGGTGTTATGGCTCATGCCTCATGCCTTGGAGAGGCTGAAGCAAGAGGACTGCTTGTAGGAATTCAAGATTAGGCTGGGCAACATAGCACGACTCCATTTCTACATAAAAAAATAAATTAGCCAGGCTTTTAGTCAGAGATGTAAAGAGACATTCATATATTTACACATACTAATACATGTAAATACATATTTGCTTTGATTTGAGTCTTTGTTTTGTTTTTTTGTGACAGAGTCTCACTCTGTTGCCCGGGTAGAGTGCTACAGCATCATAGCTCACAGCAACCTTAAATTCTTATGCTCAAGAGACCCTCTTGCCTCAGCCTTCTGAGTAACTGAGATTATAGGCACCCAACACAACACCCAGCTAATTTATTTGCTCTTTCTTGCTCAGGCTGATCTCAAACTCGTGAGCTCAGGCTATCCACCTGCCCCAGCCACCTAGCATGCTAAGATTGTGTGTGTGAGCCATTGCACCCAGCCCTTTGTTTGAATCTTATTTTTTATGTATATATATAAAATAAATGTATATATTACATATATATAAGTATATATGTACATATATGTAAATGAACTTCCTCAAACTGAATTTACTGTTCTTTTTTTTTTTTTTTTTTGAGACAGAGCCTCAAGCTGTCACCCTGGATAGAGTGCCGTGGCATTATAGCTCACAGCAACCTCCAAATCCTGGGCTCAAGCGAGTCTCCTGCCTCTGCCTCCCAAGTATCTGAGACCACAATCGCCTGCCACAACGCCGGCCATTTTTTTGGTTGCAGCCATCATTGTTGTTTGGCTGGCCTGGGCTGGATTCGAACCTGCCAGCTCAGGTGTACGTGGCTGGCACCTTAGCCCATTGAGCCACAGGCGCCGAGCCCTTTTTTTTTTTTTTAAATTGGGGATTCATTGAGGGTATGAAGAACCAGGTTACACTGATTGCATTTGTTCAGTTTATAATTGTGTCCTGACCCCATGAATTTACTCTTCTTATAAGAAAGCATACATTTCTCTTTGAACATAGATTTATTCAATAATCATAGTATGAATGGAAAGTTTAAATGGAAATTCAACATGGAAAATGTACCCATCATTTCCTTAATTTCCAAAGCCTGCAATCTGGGAAATGGGCAGGTAACCTTGTGGTTCATCCGAGTGACAAAGCACAGGATGCTGCTCTGAATCCACATGCAGGTCACATCTATCCCAGACACGCATGGAAGAAGCATCATCAACATTGAGACCTTATAGGCTGGGCGGCTCACACCTGTAATCCTAGCACTCTGGGAGGCCAAGGTGGGCAGATTGCTTGAGCTCAGGAATTTAAGACCAGACTAAGCAAGACTGAGATACTGTCTCTACTAAAAAATAGAAAAATTGGCTGGGCGTTGTGGCAGGCACCTGTAGTACCATCTACTTGGGCAGCTGAAGCAAAAGGATCACTTGAGCCCAAGTGGTTGAGGTTGCCATGAGCTATGACAGCATAGGTAGCAGAGTGAGACTCGGTTTCAAAGCAAAAACCAAAAAAATTAAGACCTTATAAATAAGTGTCACCCAGATGAAGAGTGTTCAGACAAAGGAAATAGCATGTGCAAAGTCTAGAGATTACAAAGACGGGGTTTAATGATGAGGTTAAATGGCTGACTATTGAGAGAAGAGTGCTGACCAGGAAGCCAGGACCTGGCCACCAAGGACACTGCAAACTACATTAAGAAAAGCAATGGCCGGCCAGGCACGGCGGCTGACGCCCTTAATCCTAGCGCTCTGGGAGGCCAAGGTGGGTAGATTGCCTGAGCTCAGAAGATTGAGACCAGCTTGAGTAAGAGTGAGACCCTGTCTCTAGCCAGGCATTGTGGTGGGCAGCTGTAGTCCCAGCTACTCAGGAGGCTTAGGCAAGAGGATCACTTGAGCCTAAGAGTATGAAGTTGCTGTGAGTTATGACGCCACAGCATTCTACCCAGAGTGACAAAGTGAGATTCAAAAAAAAAAAAAAGAGAAGGAAAAACAATGGCAGCCACAGAGGAACCTAAGCAGAAGGATAACAAGATGAAATCTGTACTTACTAGAAATAATAACAACAACAATGACTGCTAACATTTACTGTGTTGATATGTCAGTATGCTAAGTTTTATATCACATTTTCTTTTCTTTGAGACAATGTTTCACTATCTCCCTGGGTAGAGTGCTATGGCATCACAACTCACAACAACCTCAAACTCTTGGGCTTAAGCGATTCTCTTGCCTCAGCCTCCCAAGTAGCTGGGATGATAGGTGCCTGCCACAATGCAGGTCTACTTTTTTGTTGTAGTTGTCATTGTTGTTTAGTAGGGTGGGGCTGGGTTTGAACCTGCCAGCCCCAGTGTATTTGGCTGGTGCCCTATCCACTGAGGTACGGACGCCGAGCCAACATCACATTCTTTCTAATATTTTTCAGGTAGGATTGCTGTAGCTTAGAATCAAAGCTATACAAATTGTGTAAGAATGGTCATAAAGGAAAAAAGAGAAACATTTTAGTTTTCTTAAACAGGGCTTTGTTGCATAATTAAAGAGGGCCTTTAGGTGATATGTGGACCTCAGCTATAGAGATCACGATTTGACAGTGTGAATAAAGAAGACGCTCTTCATTCTGAGAACATAGATGCATTTGGGAAAACATGGTTAGACTATACAGAATAGGTATGGATTATGCTTAATTTGATTTATTTCCTCATAATGTGGGTCTGTGTTAGCTTAATAATTATATGGGCATATATACTGAGGCAAGTGGGAATTTGGTGGAGAGGCCTTGGATGAATATTACAAATACTTGCTTTAAATCATGACAGTGTACATAAATGTTTCGAGCAGACATAAAATCATCTGTATAACTGGTAGGTTTCTTAAAGGCATTCTTGAGATGAACAGCTGTTGAGATTCCCATAGTTACTTTCTAAGCCACAAGCTGAATGTGCTCTCAGAAATGACATTGGAAATATTTAGTAGCCAATAGAATAAAAGCACCAATTAATCAGAAAGGATCAGGTGACACAGCTGGAGGTCTCTGCTGGTTTCTGGGTGCTGCGTAGATCCAAGGGTACTAAGGAAAGGACCAAACAGGTTGTGGCAGCTGGGAGGCTTGGAGGCCACTGGATTTTGGCTGTTTACCAAGGAATATGGAAGTCTTTCAGTATTTCATTACCAACCAGTATGACTACCCTGGTGGGTATTAGCTGTACATGTTCCTGCTTTTAGTATGAATTGAAAGAGCTATATAAAGATGGCGAGATGGTAGGCATGCGTATGAGGCTACAGGACAAATATGCTCAGAGAACAGTGCCTTTGAAAACAATCTGTAAATTTAACATGACTCAAATAGACTTATGTTACATAGAAAATGAGTCAGAACCCCTTAACAGTGGATAAGCAGACCTCAACTTCTAAAAAGTTTAACATCTAGTCTTATGGAGACAGACTGCACTCAAACATTAGAGAAACCTCACTTTTGATTCTTCATTAAATAGGACATAAAATTGTCAGAATGAACTTCCATGTTCAGATATCTATTGCATTAAATACACAAGAATGTCAAGAACAAAAATAATGTTTCTCCTTTTGACAAGGACATCTTCCTTGTCAACATGCATGGCAGAAGGTGACAGAAAAGAATTAGCAAGCAAGGATGTGTCAGGCCTGCCACTCTTAGGTCTGATCTTTGACAAGGGAAGGTATTAGTTAGAATATTAGTTTAACTGCCGTAATACAGATCAAAGAACAGTGGCTTAAAGTACATTTCTTATATCTCCTTCATTTAAAAGTCCAAACTGATAGGCAGCTTCGGATAGTCATCTGTGAACTTGGGTTTTCCCATGCCGCAAAGTATGTTTCTTACATGAATTACTGACACTGACTCAACACCACACATCTATGCTCCTGTCTGCTGGGAATGGGGAAAATATAGGGAAATGGAAGCCGCTCCTTTAAAAGGTGTGACCTACACCTGGTCAATTTCTGGTCAAATTCTAGTGACTATTATTTAACCAAATGGCCATACCTAGCTAGAAGGGAGGCTCTAGTTGGCTGATCATGTTCCTAGATAAAACTATGGAGGATATAGTATTAAAATGGAGAAGGATACAATGGGAACTGCTACCATTAAAATAATAATAAGGTGAGGGGTGGCGGTGGTGGCTCATGCTTGTGATCCTAGCACTTTGGGAGGCTGAGGTGGGTGAATTGCTTTCTCAGGAGTTGGAGATCAGCCTGAGCAAGACCAAGACCAAGACCCTGTCTCTACTAAAAATAGAGAAATTAGCTGGGTGTTGGGGTTGAGGCAGAGGAGAATTGCCTAAGCCTAGGATTTTGAGGGTGCTGTGAGCTATGACACTACCGTACTTTAGCATGGGGCAACAGAGTGAGACTATCTCAAAATAATAATTATAAAGGGAGAAGGAAAAGTGGATATGTGGGAATCATTAGCAGATTCTCTCACCTTTAACTACTCTGGGCCTTAGTTTATACCTTTTTGGAACATGGAGAATTGTATTGTATTAAATGGCTTTGTAGACAGCACCTGGCCCGGTGCCTGGCACATGTCAATAGCATTTCGTTCCTCCCTTCCCTGTCTTTGTGCACTGGTGGCCTTCATGTTGTTCCCAGGATTCTCATTTACAGAAGCTCAGCCAGGGAAAGATGCCACCTGGCGTAAGGAACAGTCTTATCGTCCCTGTCCCATTGCTGTCCCTCATTCTGCGCCACATTCATGAAAATCTGTTCACAAGTTTTACTAATCCATGAGCTTTGCTACTTTCCTATTTCTAGGCATTCACATTCTACTATTAAACAGTGTCTTCCCTGGACCCCTTTCTGTTGGTGAAATGAATTGAAAGACCCAAAGGAAGGAAGAGTGTCCAGGAAATGAGAAAGAGCCCTTTGGGATCAAACCTCTGAAGAAGGGCCTGAAACAAATCCTCCCTGTTCTACCTGCCTGAAATATGTCCCAAGGAGCTAGCCTCTACCAGGGGCCATTGTCCTTTGCCTTCTACCCAGCTCTAGGTCCCAGCTTCCTGCGCTCCTTCCTATAGCATTTACCCTCTCGTACCAACAGCCTCAGTAAGTCTTCCATCTCAACATATCAGAAGTCTTCCATCTCTTCCTACCAGCAGGAGAAGGACTGCTCCCTTCCTAATCACATTTCCCTTAGTTTTAGAGCAGCTAGTTTCCAAGATGGAACCCAATAATCCTTATCTCATGGCATTCACTTCCTTGTGTGGTCTCTGCTCACACTGAGTCACACAGTCACTGTGTGAACAATAGATTACCATGGAGGTGATGTCTTGTGACATCCAAGGCTAGGTCATAAAGGACAAAGAATCTTCTACCTTGCTCAGTTTTGGAACCCTGGCTCTGGGGGAAGCAAGCTACCATGCCATGAAAACACTCAAGCAGCCTTTGGGGGAAAACCCATGTTTTAGTAATACAATGTGTTGTATTATTGTTTTAAGCAATTAAGTTTTGATCAGGATATTTTCTGCTTTCTTTCTTTCTTTCTTTCTTTCTTTCTTTCTTTCTTTTTTTTTTTTTTGAGATAGAATCTCACTTTTTCACCCTTGGTAGAGTGCTGTGGCATCATAGGTCACAGCAATCTCAAACTCCTGGGATCAAGTTATTCTCTTACCTCAGCTTCCCAAGTATCTAGGACCACAGGTGCCCGCCATAATGCCCAACTATTTTTAGAAATAGAGTCTCACTCTTGCTGAGACTGGTTTTGAATTCCTAAGTTCAGGCAATCCATCCCCTCAGCCTCTCAGAGTGCTAGAATTATAGGCATGTGCCACCACACCTGACCCTCTTTCTTTCTTTCTTTTTTTTTTTTTGGCTGGGGCTGGGTTTGAACTCCCCACCTCTGGAATATGGGGCTGATGCCCTACTCCTTTGAGCCACAGGTGCCACCCCTCTTTCTTTTTTTAAGATCTTGCTCTGCTGCCCAAACTTCAGTGCAGTGACATCATCATCATAGTTTCCTGGAATCTCAAACTTCTGGATGCAAGTGATCCTCCTGCCTCAGACCCCCTGAGTAGCTGGGACTATAGAAATGCGCCACCATGTCTGGCTAATTTCTCTATTTTTTGTCTCCTGCTTGGAATGGTCTTGACCTCCTAACCTAAAGCAATCTCCCCACCTTGGCCTCCCAAAGCACTAGGATTGATTGCAGGAGTGAGCCACCATCCCAGCCTCATGCATTTCTTTTCTCTTGTTTTCTCCCACTATATTTGTTGGGCATTTTTTTGTATGAGTCAGTATTATCACAGTGTCCTTAAGAAATTGAAGGTGAATGTAATGCAAAGCAGCAACTGAAAAATGACACAGGTTGATGTATTGCAATTAGTTGACATATTAAAGTTCTTTCATTTAGGATTTCTTTTTAAAATATAATTTGAATAGATTCACAGTTATCCATATAATCCTTACCTTTAACTCATTTTAATTTGCTTTCATAAAGGGGAGCGAAAGGATGTCTGTTGCATGCTGAAAGACAAAAATATTAATTTGTGACACACATCCTGCCTCATTTGTGAGCAACAGCTAAGGTGCACATTAACAGCTGTGGTGATTGAAAAGTTTGTTTTCAAGTTTTATATCTTCACATGCCCCCAAACTCTCTGGATATTCATGAGAGTGTAATATTTGCCAAAGTTATACATGCCATGGTCAATAAATAATAATTGAGAACCCATTGTCAGAACGAATCATGAAATTTTAAATATAAAAATATCCTATAGCTTCTCTGTCTTTTCCATACATAGTAATAGTCATTATGAATGAGGAGTATTTATGTAAAATCACTAAATCGGACTGTGCGATGCATAACTCCAGTATCCTAGTAATACTGTGAGTGTCAGTTATATAGTTGAAATGTGATATGTGTGATGAACTATTAATTATTAAAGCAGCCAAATATTTAGCTTGGCTGTGACAATTTCCCACACAGATTCAGGTTCCACAAGTTTGACCTTATTCTAAAAATTCCTCCTTTTTTCTTTTCTTTTTTGTTTTTTTTGAGACAGAGTCTCACTCTGTCACCCTAGGTAGAGTGTCGTGGTGTCATCACAGCTCACAACAACCTCAAACTCTTGGGCTTGAGCAATCCTCTTGCCTCCGCCTCCTGAGTAGCTGGGACTACAGGTGTGTGCCACTGTGCCTGGCTAGTTTTTCTATTTTTAGTAAAGAAAGGGGTCTCTTGCTCAGACTGGTCTCAGACTTCTGAGCTCAAGCATTCTGCCAGCCTCAGCCTCCCAGAGTGCTAGGATTCCATATGGGAGCCACTGTGCCTGGACTTCCTCTTTTTCTTTTTCTTTTTGTCTATTGTCTTTCTTCCCAACCTTTGTTTTATTCCCAAGAGATTATTTCTTCTTTTGCGTTTTCTTCCAGATTTATCCTTCTGGGATTCTAATGAAATGATAATGATGAGCCCGCTTTAACCTTAACCCTAATAATGTCCATGCGTTTGCTACTATAATTGGCTCTAATCATCTCACAGAAAGAAATCTCTACAAGGACTCACTTTTGTTTTTGCAATCAAAATCACTGCCTCTGCTTCTGCAGTGCCCACTCTCCATGGGGTCTTCCTACTCTTCTGCTTCAGCCATATTTCATGTCCAAAATAGGATCTTTATTGTGTCAAATCAGACTTTTAGGACAAAATGACGTCATTGGTAAAACTTTAGTAGATCAAACATACCGGAGTTATTCTGTGAGGGGTTTTGGTTGCAAGCAACAGCATTCACCCTAAGTAGCTTTATATATAGTAGAACCTCTGTAAGCTGACCACCCAAGGGACTATAACAAAGTGGCCAACATACAGAGGTGGTCAACATAAGGAACTATGTCTACTGTACATATACGTACATGTGGCGTGTGTCTCATCTACGAAAATTAGGTCAACTTGAGGTGGTCAGTGTAGGGAGATAGTCAACTTTGGAGGTTCTTTTACATATTAAATGACATTAGAAAGTTCAGAGCATTCCCAGAAAGTCGAGTTGGAAGAACTGTACACTGTAGCAGGGACTGCTCCAGGGAAGATGAGTGTGTTCCTGCCTGTGCATGTGGCCACCACAGCTTGCAGGAATGATCTAAGGACCCTGCCAAACAATGGAATCTGTTTTGCACCTGCTTCTTCCTGTTACTCACTGCGGAATTGAAGTCCTAGGCAGGAGAGACCAGAGGTTGATGCCTGGACATCGTTTCCTGGGCAGCTGGAAGAATGACTCTAAGCTTCTAGCTAGGGAAGTAAGGGCTCTCAATGTGGGAAAAGGGTGTTTAAAAACACACTGGGCAGTAACTCTTGACATTCCATGTGCTCTGTTTCAGTCAACTTGAGTATAATGATGAGTATTAGTTTATTCTGAATCCATAATTTTATTTAGGGTCCACTCCTAACAAAATTGTGAAGTCAACTGTGTTTGTCTTCAAACTCACTTGATCTCTTAGCATATTTTTCTTAGATTCTTTTTCTTTTCTTTTTTCTTTTTTGAGACAGAGCCTCAAGCTGTTACCCTGGATAGAGTACTGTGGCATCACAGCTCACAGTAACCTCCAATTCCTTGGCTCAAGCAATTCTCTTGCCTCTGTCTCCCAAGTAGCTGGGACTACAGGCACCCGCCACAACTCCCGGCCATTTTTTGGTTGCAGCCGTCATTGTTTGGCGGGCCCGGGCTGGATTTGAACCCACCAGCTCAAGTGTATGTGGCTGGCGCCTTAGCCCATTGAGCAACAGGGGCCGAGCCTAGATTCTTTTTCTTAATCTTAGATTCTCTGTTCTTTCTCTTGATGTTTTTTTGTGTTTTGTGTGGGAAATTTCTTATCATCAGGGTAACTGTTATCTTTTTTTGGAATTGTAGTTGAGTAGACAGAGAAAGAACGCATCCTTGAGGCCTCCAATGTTTTTGGATTTGACTGCTTACTCTAAACCCAACTCAAATATTATTTAGGCATTGTGCACTGAAATGGTCTAGAAGTTCTAAGAAATTATGTTTTGGTGAAGGCCATTATATTACATAATTTAGTTATCCCATTGATACTGTTAACTTTTACAGGTTGTTTCTATATCATTTTTTATAGCATAAAGTCATATAATTTTTTTTTCTTTTTTAGAGACAGAGTCTCACTTTGTTGCCTTTGGTAGAGTACCATGGTGTCACAGCTCACAGCAACCTCCAGCTCTTGGGCTCAAGTGCTTCTCTTGCTCAGCCTCCCAAGTAGCTGGGGCTACAAGCTCCTGCCACAATGCCCGGCTATTTTTTGGTTGCAGTTTTGCCGGGGCCAAGTTCGAACACGCCACCCTTGGTATATGGGGCCAGTGTCCTCACTGAGCCACGGGCACCGCCCAAAGTCATATAATTTTAAAGTTGAAAGAAATCATAGATGTCATTAAACCTTCATTTTATAGATGGAAAAATTAAGGCCCAGGGAGATATAATGATTTGTTTAAAGTTAAACAATGAGTTTTGAGGTTGGAAAGTTAGGAGGAGGGTCTGATTCTAGCTTACTTTAGCAAATTATATGACATACACCAAATACCAGAGATACTAGGTATTTGTGGGGTGCTATAGGAGAAAATAGGGAAACATGAAATAACTATTTTCTATGATGATTATTTTTTTATTTGCTTGCTTATTTTTTATTTTTATTTCTTTGCTTTTGGTTGTTGTTGTTGAGACAGTGTCCCACCCTATGCCCTGAGCAGAGTGCAATGGTGTCATAGCTCACTGCAACCTCAGACTCAGGCTGTGGGCATCCCTCTGCCTCAGCTTCTGGAAGCCACTGGGATTACAGGCGCTCGCCATGATGCCAAGCTG
This sequence comes from Arctocebus calabarensis, assembly GCA_963573935.1. Taxonomy (NCBI): domain Eukaryota; kingdom Metazoa; phylum Chordata; class Mammalia; order Primates; family Lorisidae; genus Arctocebus; species Arctocebus calabarensis. The sequence goes on from CAUYON010174608.1 coordinate 50,472, forward strand.
GGTTTTTCAATTTTTTTAGGAGTTGGGGCCTCACTCTCAGGCAAGTCTCGAACTCTTGTGCTTAAGCAATTCTCCCTCCTCAGCCTCCCACAGTCTTGGGATTACAGGCATGAGCCACCGTGCCCGGCTCTGTGACAACTATTAGGGGGTTGACCATATATCCTATTTTTCTGGGGAACTCCTGATTTACACCTGATATTTGGAATAATCATTAAGAGGAACCCTTTTGACTCTAAAAAATGTACTGGGTCAGAACATAAATTATAGGTTATTTAAAGAAATTTATTGAACAATTGCAGTATTCTTCAATGATTCCATTTGCTCGGCAACTGTATTGAAGTAGAAGAGTTGGCCTACCCTGAAAATACAACAATTAATCACAGTAAAACTGAGGTTGTACCACAGTGATTTCTCAATTCCAAGTCACAATTTTCAGGGGCCCATCAAATGAATCTGAAGTTATAATTAACTTACAAAAGAAGTCATAGAAGATAAAATAGATCGTATCATATGTAGTAAAGGTTAGTGTCATTTTATGGAACTTGTCTCATTTACACGCACATACTTAGGAGTACACTTGGTCTCAATGTAAACTCTTTATTGTCATCGTGAGTTGCAATAAAAAGAAAGCCGCTGCATAAAGAAATGCAGGAGGTGTGGGCGAAAGCGCATGTACATATAATCCCCAATGCTGAGGGACTTAGGGTCAAGGGTGTGGGCTGGAGAAAAGAGCGGAGGGAAGTCATAAACTGCTTTATTAATAAACGTCTACCGTTTGCATGGCATTTTAAGGATGTACAGTGTGTTTTTGTTGAAATATCACCTTTAACACAAAACCTGTCTGAGGTCGGTAGTACATTTTATGGAAGGAAGAATGAGGCCTAGGTGCGTTGAGTGATTTCCCTGAGATTGTTCAGGGAGTAAGGGAAAAGTGGTGGCCTGGTGCAGTGGCTCATGCCTGTAATCCTAGCGCTCTAGGAGGCCCAAACAGGCTGATTGTTTGAGTTTAGGAGTTTGAGACCAGCCTGAGCAAGAGCAAGACTCTGTCTCTACTAAAAATAGAAAAACTAGGCTGGATGTTGTAGTCCTAGGTACTCAGGAGGCGGAGGCAAGAAGATTGCTCAAGGTCAAGAGTTTGAGGTTGCTGTGAGTTATGATGCCACAGCACTCTACCTAAGGTGACAGAGTGAGACTCTGTCTCAAAAACAAAAGGAAGAAAGAAAAGTGGGACATAAGACTTCTGCCAGTGTTTTTTATTTTTATTTTTTTAAGGCATACGTTGAAAGTCTGCCATGTTCAGAACCCGGTGCTGAGGATAAGGATACAAAAAAGGACGAGGCTGTGTCCCCTGGGATGGTCTAGGGTCCAGGGTGGGGAGCAGTGAGTGTGATCATGACTGACTTAGAATTACACAACAACACTATTCTAAGTGCGGTATGTGAATCGTTTCCTTTAATCTTTTCAATATCCTTTTGATGTAGTACTACTATTTCCCCAGTTTTATAAACCAAGATGGAAGGAGGTTAAATAATAGGCCCCAGGACCCAGGCTAAGTCCATCATGTATGATCAGAAAGTTTTCCTGGATTACCTTCCAGTTGTAAGGTGATAAATGACCTTTTGCTCTGTAACCACATAATGAAGACATCTTATGGACTCCTTGGGCTGATAGCCAAAAGATAAGAACAAACTCCAAGGTGTCCCAAAGGTCTCCATAAGTAGGAAAAAATTAACAAACTTGCATAACAACAGTTATCTTGGAACATGCTTGCCATGAGTAGGAGAGACAAATTTGTGTGTGTATGTATGTGTGTGTGGAAAGAGGTGGCCTACACTCACAGAATATTTTGTAAATATCTCGCCAAGTTTTGTAATATTTTGTAAATAAAGGTACAGCTAGCTATAATTTCCCATTTTCTCCATGTATACACCTCCACTTGTTCAGCATTCTGGAAGCTCATTCAAGTCTCATGGTCCAAGAGTTTTTATAGAGTTTAGTCTCTAGCGTTCCCTCGTGACCCCTGTCCTGGAGGTTGGTGGGTGGGGCTGATAGTTTCCACCCTCTAATCCTCTCACCACTTGGTCTTTCTGGCAGGGGGCCCCATCCTGTGGCTATGTGGATATCCCAGCCTAAGTCACCTCATTAGCATAAACTCAAGTATGATTGAAAGGACTTGTTATGAATCTCCGCCCTTCCTTTTGGAAGTTCTGAGGGTTTTATGGACTTTGTACAAGAACCTACTATTATGAACAAAGATGTTCTTATCAGCCCTGTCACTCAAGAATCACAAGGCATTCTGGGGCTCTGTGTTGAAAACAGAGGACAGGCCAGGCTCAGTGGCTCACACCTGTAATCCTAGCACTCTGGCAGGCCAAGGCGGGAGGATCCCTTAAGCTCAGGAATTTGAGACCAGGCTGAACAAAGGGAGAGATCGTCTTTTCTTAAAATAGAAAAATTAGCCAGGTGTTGTGGCAGGTACCTATAGTTGCAGCTACTTAGGAGGCTGAGGCAGGAGGAATGCTTGAGCCCTGACATTTGAGGTTGCTGTGAGCTAGGCTGAGGCCATGGTACTCTAGGCTGGGCAACAGAGTGAGTCTCTGACTCGAAAAAAAAAAAAAAAAGGAGGCAGCCCATGTGTGGTGGCTTATGCCTGTAATCCTGTAATCCTAGCACTCTGGAAAACCAAGGAGGATGGTTGCTTGAGCTCAGGAGTTCGGAGACCAGCCTGAGCAAAAGGGAGACCTTGCCTCTAAAAACAGCTGGGAGTTATGGAGGGTGTCTGTAGTCATAGCTAATTGGGAGGCTGAGGCCAGAGGATCACTTGAGCCCAAGAGTTGGAGGTTGCTGAGCTATGATGCCACTGCACTCTACCCAGGGTTAATAGAGTGAAACTGTCTCAAACAACAACAACAACAACAAAAAAAAACAAACAAACAAAAAAAAAAAAAGAAAAAGGCAAAAGTATATACATATTTCTTATTATATATCCTGGAAAGTCAAGCAGTAAAGTCAGATATATAATTGCAATGGTCAAGTAAGTATAATCTCTTTATTTTCATTCATTCACTAATTTCAACAGCAAATAGCTATTTGCTAGCACTGTGTATCTATAAATTTACATATAATAAAGAGAACATTTAGACATATAAATTATTAAATGTAAAATTCCCTGCGTCTCATGGAAAATTAGAGTTAGGGAAAAAATTAAAATATTATTAACTAGAAATTAAAATATGTTTGTGGCTTGGCGCCCCTAGCGCAGTGGTTACGGTTGAAAGGGGGGCATTTGACTGGCAAAAACCTCACAGAACACCAAGGCTTGTAGGAAAGGTCTTTATTGGGGGGATGTTGCACAGCAGCATTAAGAAGGAGAGAAGAGAGAGAAGGTAGAAAGAGGAGGGGAGAGAGAGAGACACACACACACACAGGGGTGGGGGAGAGAGGGAGAGAGAGAAAAGAGAGAGCGCGAAAGACAAGGGCACCTTATATAGGTTCGGTTAGGGGCGGTGCCAGGATGGTAGGATAGCCAATAAGGAGTTACTGTTCTGGCGCGAAGGGCTGTTGGGGGCGGGCCATAGGTTTGAACTTTTCAGTGGATAATTGGGATAGGGCGATGAAGTTTTACAATTATCTAACGACGGTGCCGGCCACATACACAGAGGCTGGTGGGTTCAAACCCAGCACGGGCCAGCTAAACAACAATGACAACTGCAACAACAACAGCAAAATAGCCAGGCATTGTGGCGGGCACTTGTAGTCCCAGCTACTCGGGAGGCTGAGTCAAGAGAATCGCTTAAGCCCAAGAGTTGGTCGCTATGATCTGTGACGCCACCGCACTCTATCCAGGGTGACATAGTGAGACTCTGTCTCAAAAAAAAAAAAATCACGTTTATATTTTATAAACATCATAATGTCTGAAACAAATCAGATTCACAGATTTCACCTTTGAAAACTACATAGGTTGATAAGCTTTCTCGTGAATTATCTTCTAAAACGCTGATAAGAAATGCTGAGGATCGGCTCCATGCCTGTAGCTCAAGCGGCTAAGACACCAGTCACATACACCAGAGCTGTCAGGTTCGAATCCAGCCCAGGCCTGCCAAACAACAATGACAACTACAACCAAAAAATAGCCAGGTATTGCAGTGGGTGCCTGTAGTCCCGGCTACTTGGGAGGCTGAGGCAAGAGAATCGCTTAAGCCTAGGAGTTGGAGGTTTTTGTGAGCTGTGATGTCATGGCACTCTACCCAGGGTGACAGCTTGAGGCTCTGTCTCAAAAAAAAGAAAGAAAAAGCAAGGCTGAGGAACTTTCACATAAGTGTTCAAATTTGTGTACAAAGATACTGCTCATCTAGTGAAGAAGTTAAAACACTGTATGTCACTAAAAATATTACATATCCAGACTTCCAAAATTTAGTTTAACATGTTTGCATTAATTTTTGGCCCACTTTTTAAAAATAAAAAATAATTTTAGGGGTGCCCATCCTTCAGTGGTTAGGGCGTCAGCTATATGCTCTGGGACTGGTAGGTTGGAACCCGGCGGGCTTGCTAAACAAAACAAAACAAAAACAAACAACCAAATAAAAACAGCCAGAATTGCTCCTGCCCAAGAGTTGGAGGTTGCTGTGAGCTATGATGCCACTGCATTCTACCAAGGGTGACAAAGTGAGACTCTGTTTCAATAAAAGATAAATAAAAATAATTTTAAAGTAATTTAATGTTACTTTCATACCTTTTTTTTTCTTTTGTTTTTTTAAGCCTTGGCAAAATGGTTAGAGAATGGCCGGGCATTTTTACAATTGACCTTTTAGTCATGCAGGAGTGTTTCCCAGCCTGGCCTTCTACCCATATAGAGCAAGGGTGGAGTGCGGCTGTTTCCTCCTCCTCCCCATGGGAGCACCCATATTTAAGGTCTCAGGGAGGAGTAAGCCAGATTGCTAGATGTTCACTTATTACAGACATTTAACTAGGAGGTAAACGTTACAAAGATGGTGGCTTTTTCAAATGTGGGCCTGCAGAATACTGAGTTATGTTAGAATTACCCTTGGCAACAGAGTACCTCGTCGTTATTAAACGTTCCTGTACGGGTGTGTCTTGTTTACCCTACGTTCTGTTAAGCTTTTTATAAACAAAGAGCCATAAGATGTTTTTCTGTTTTTTCCTCTGCAACTAGCAAGCCTAGGTTGATTAGCAGACCTGATCATGGTATCAGTTAAGGCAACCAGAAGCAGGGAACCCAGCACAGAACCAAATGTTTCCCGTCTATCCAGGGTGTAATCCTTTTCTAATGTAAATGAACAGAATGGAGGTTTGGGGGGTTCCTCACCTTCATGCTGGAATAATTAAAAGATGTGTATGGGAAATGCTTATTCTATTCAACTGATGTCATTTTAACTTCGCGGTGAGTAACAGCCCCTGACTTCTCTCAACTAAATCTACAAGGTGAAAAATTCCATTGCCTGAGTAGACACTTGAATCTTATTACTAATCACTGCATGACCTCTTGGGCTAATTATTAAAAGGATCAGCACATTTTCTAAGCCTAAACTCAAGAGTCAATGACTACTAGACATAACTCACAGCCTTTTCTCCATACTTTGTCCTGTTTTTTTTCCATCCAAGAAAACAAATGCCCACTTATCATCTAGTGATTTGAAATTCCATCCCTTTTTTTGGATAGAGTTTCTCTTTGTTGCCCTGGGTACAGGGCCCTGGTCATAGCTCAACAGCAATCTCAAACTCCTGGGCTCAAGTGATTCACTTGCCTCAGCCTCCTAAGTAGCTGGGACTACAGTTACTGCACAAAGCCCAGCTATTTTTTAGAGACGGGGTCTCGCTCTTGCTCAGGCTGGTCTTGAACTTGTGAGCTCAAGCAGTACACCCGCCTCAGCCTCCCAGAGTGCTAGGATTACAGGTGTCAGCCACTGCGCCCAGCCCTGAAGTTCCATCTTTACAGAATAGGATTTTCAGTAATTCTCTTCTTCAGCATAATCTTAAAGTTATACAAAAAATAAATAAATGTAATTTCAGAAAAGCCATAGATCTGAATAATCAGCAGTAACTTTCACTTCTGCCTGGAAATATAATTTCCAACCCGTGACATTTCAGCCCTGGTAGATGAGCTGGAGAAAGAATATCAAGGTGTTTGCAGGACATGATGTCTTTTATTTATTTATTTGCTAACTTTAAATTGTCAATTCGGTGGAGTATTCAGCATGAAATTGTATTGGACACATCACTTCCCAAGATGCTTGCCTGTATTGCTCATATTCTATTTTGATTTGACAACATTGAGAAAATATTTATTGAGAGCCTGCTATAGCCTCAGGATATTTCTTAGAATCCTTTTTCCTGTGACACATACATACCATATTTTCAATTTCATTGGTTCTCTACATGGTTAAACTGGAACATCGTCCCAGATACTGTGTAAAAGTGCTTAATAAATGGTTGTTAAATAGAAAGTAAAAGTCTTTTATTTATTTATTTTTTTTGACAAAGAGTCTCACTCTGTTGCCCAGGCTAGAATGCAATAGCATCAAACTAGTTCATAGCACCTTCAAACTCTCCTAGGTTCAAACAGCCCTCCTGCCTCAGTCTCTGGAGTATTTGGCACTACAGACACCCATCACAATGCCTGGCTAATTTTTCTATTTTTTAGTAGAGATAGGGTCTCCCTTTGCTCACGCTGGTCTCGAACTCCTGAACTCCAGGGATCCTCCCACCTGGGCTTCCTAGAGTGTTAGGGTTACAGGCCTGAGCCGCTTTGCCCACCCAGTAAAGCTAATTTTTATAAAATGAAGACTATACAAAGTTTATGAAAAAAACAAAATTATAAATTCAAATAGCATTTAATTAGTCTAACTCCTTAAATATTCCTTCTATCTGCACACAAATAATGTGATTTTCGTAAACTTCCATTCCTTTATTTCATTTTAACAATTATATTTAAATTGCCAGAGTACCATGAATTTAAAAAAAAACATTAAGATATATAAATGTTGTCTGTGATTAATGCAATAATGTCATAAAGTACTGTTACTGCTGAGACATTTAAGTAGATAATACATAATCAACCATCACTGTATTTTCTTTCTTTTTCAAACAATTATTTATTCCCTTAATGGGCACAATGTAAGGGTATATGGCACACCTCTTGGCTGCGGGGCACAACTATAAAAGGGACAACTACCTAACAAATTCAAACATTGTAACCTAGTTGGTACCCTCATGCTAATTTGATATTGAAAACAATTATTTGTTTATTAATATTTTTTGAGACAGTGTGTTGCGCTATTGTCCAAGACACAGTCCAGTGGCATCATCATAGCTCACTGCAACTTTAAAACTTCAAACTGTTGGGCTCATGTGATCCTCCTTGCCTCATCCTCCTGAGAAGCTGGGCCTGCAGGTACACATCACCGCGCCCAACTAATTTTTTAAATTTTTTATAAAGATGGATGGGGTCTTGCTTGCTGTCCAGGCTAGTATTGAATTTCTGGGCTTTCTGATCCTCCTGCTTTGGCCTCCCAAACTACTGGGATTACAGGTGTAAGCTACAGTACCTGGTTTTTCTCTTACTTTTTTATTTTCATTGTTATTTTTATTATTATTATTTTTTTGCTTTTATTTAAGCTGGCTTTACTTTTCTTAGTTTCCTTTTTTTTTTTTTTCCCATTGTCCTTCCTTGTAATGATGCACAGGCCACTTGCCTCCCAAGTAGCTGGGATTATAGGCGCTCGCCACAGCGCCTGCCTCGCGGTGTTCTTTCCTAGTAGTTGAGACGGGGTCTTTTCTCTGGCTCACTCATGCTTATGCTGGTCTCAAACTCTGAGCACTGGAAATCCACCCACCTCGCCGCCTCCCACAACGCTGGGATTACAAATGTGAGCCACCACTCCCGGCCTCATTGTTATTTTTTTAGAGACGAGCTCTTGCTATGTTGCCCAAGCTGGACTTAAACTCCTAGACTCAAACATTCCTCATAACTCAGCCTCCAGAGTAGCTGGGACTATAGGCCCATGCCCCTGCATAAGCCCATAACCTGCTTTCAAAACATTTTCATCACCCTAAAAAGAAAATGTAACCCATTGGTAGTCACTTTATAGTCCCTCCTCACCCCAATTCCTGGCAAACATCATTTTCTACTCTATAGGTTTACCTATTCTAGACATGTCACATAAATACAATTATAGGAGGGCCAGGTATGGTGGCTCACTCCTATAATCCTAGCATTCTGGGAGGCTGAGAATTCTAAACCAGCCTGAGCAAGAGACCCCATCTTTAAAAATAGCCGGGCAATATGGCAGGCACCTGTAGTCCCAGCTACTTGAGACGCAGAGGCAACAGAATCACTTGAGCCTAAGAGTGAGAATCACTTGACCCCATGAGTTAGTTAGGTTGCTGTGAGCTATGACACCATGGCGCTCTACCAAGGGTGACAAAGCAAGACTCTTTCTCAATAATAATAGAAAAAACACAATTATACAATATATGGACTTTGTACCTGGCTTTCTTCACTTAGTATGTTTTCTAGGTTCAGCTATGTTGTAGCGTATATCAGTACTTCATTCTGTGTATGGCTAAACAATATTCTCTTGTATGAGTTTGGTTTATCTGTTACTTGGGGGATATTGGGGTTGTTTCTACTTTTTGGATATTATAAACAATGCTAGTAGGAACACTAACATACAGGTTTTTGCACAGATACATGTTCTTAGTTTTCTTGGCTATATACTTAGGATTTGAATTACCTGATCATATGGTAATCCTGTGTGTAACCTTTTGAGGAATTGCCAAACTTTTTTAAACAGTGCCCCATTTTATAATCCCATACAAATATATGAGGATTCTAATATCTTCACATTTTTCACTAACATTTGCGATTGTCTGTCTTTCTTATACCCATCCTAGTGGGTGTGAAGTATATGTTGATTTTTTTTTTTTTTGAGACAGAATTTTACTGTGTCGCCCTCAGTAGAGTGCTGTTGCATCACAGTTCACAGCAACCTCAAACTCTTGCGCTTAAGCAACTCTCTTCACTCAGCCTCCCAAATAACTGGGACTACAGGTACCCCTGGCTATACCTGCCACCTCTAGTATATGGGGCTGGGGCCCCTACTGCTTTGAGCCATAGGCACCGCCCCCTATAAAACTTCTTTATATATTTTGTATACAAGTCCCTTGTCAGATTTATAAATGTATTCTCCCATTTTCTAGGTTTTCCTTTCACTTTTTTGTTTTTGAGACAAAGTCTTACTTTGTCGCCCTTGGTAGAGTGCTGTGGTGTCACAACTCAGAGCAACCTCCAGCTCTTGGGCTTAGGCGATTCTCTTGCCTCAGCCTCTCCAGTAGCTGGGACTACAGGCACTTGCCACAATGCCCGGTGATTTTTCTGTTGCAGTTGGGTTGGGGCCGGATTTGAACCCACCACCTCACGCAACAGGCACCCTACTCATTGAGCCACAGGCGCAGCCCTCCTTTCACTTTCTTTATGATGGCCTTTGAAGCACACACATTTTAATTTTGATAATGTCCTATTTTTTTTCTTTTGCAATTTATGCCTTCAGTGTCATATCTGAGAAACCAGTGCCTAACCCGTGGTCATAAAGATTTGTGTCTATTATCTCTTCTAAGAGTTTGATACTTTTAGCTCTTACATTTAGATTTTTGACCCATTTTGAGTTAATTTTCAAGCATGTTGTGACACAGTTTATTTTCAAGCATGTTGTGACTTCCCTTTGTTGCATCTAGACATCCAGTTCTCCTATTATCATTCGTTGAGAAGATAGTTCTTTCTCCCAATGGCATATACTGACAAGAGTCAATTGACTATAAACATAACGGATTTATTTCTGGACTCTCAATTCTATTCCATTGAGGTGTGTATTTACATTTACGCCAGTAGCATATGATCTGGATGACGGTAGCTTTGTTATTAATTGTAAGTTTTGAAACGTAGAAGCATGAGTTCTCCAACTTTGTTCTTTTTCAAGATTATTTTGAACAAATAGGTTTATAAAGAAAGGATTAGTCAAAGAAAAAACAGGTGAGTCTTTTAAAGTTTTTATTATTTGGAGGGCAAAGGGTAAGATGTTGGGAATATTATTTCTAAAGGAATATTGCTAAGAGACGGTAATACTCAGGTGGATGTCCCTTTTTAAAAATGCCAGCATTAGTTCTATTTTACAAAGATGCCTTTGGTGGTGAAGTTTCAGTTGCCTGAGCTGCATGACAGAATGTTTCTGAATTTTTTGTAATTGGCATCACTGCTGTCGGCAAAGCTGGTACTCAATAAACTCATTGATTAATACCCTGTCCTTTCTCTTTTGTTTTAATCTATTGGTTCTGTTGTTGCTACCATTTGGCTGACAGTTGCTAACATTTCCTGTTTTTCTAGCCCATACAATAACTAAGCAATTTTGGTTTAAAATACTATTTTCCTAAATTTCCACCAGTTTTCTGCACAATACCAAAATATGTTGGACAGATTATTTTCTAAGAATAGAATCATTAGAGATTCTTTTTTCCCCCAACTTAACAGGATGTATTTAGTGTTTATTTCAAGATATAGCTGCTTCTTCTTTTCAGCTTCTTTGCACAGGGTTTTTTTTTTAAAATTACTATTATGGTCTTACCACATTTTTAAAACTTTAACAGCTATTCCATGTTGAGTTTTGAGACCCTTGTTCTAAAATCTTACAGCTGAGTGCGGTTAATAGTCATGTAAATCATTCAGAATAAAACTACTTCACCCTGAATATTTGTGCCTCTTCAGTCTTTCTAATCATGTGGCAATTTATCATGCTTATTAATTTTAGTTATTCAAGATGATCGTGTAAACTCATCCCTTCCCTCCACTCCCCACACAAATGGCTCTTGGCCTTATCTTCCATATTGTAATGGAAACTGCTTGAGGTTAACAACCTGGGCATGATTCTTTAGCATTGCACTGCTGATTGCATTATTTTTTCATCACCCTTACCTAAGAAGTCATGCCTTTGCTAAAGTCTGATGCATTATGAAATTACTTCCATCTTGCAAGATTCCCAGTGCTTTTGTAAAATTTCTAGGAATAGTGTTACAGATCTTTTACAATTAGGAAGAAAGAAAAACTTCAGCTTACAATATTCAGATGTAAACTAGGCAGAACAGAACAAACTTGCCTATGTTTTAATAGTGTTTGCCATCAGAAGCCAAATTCTAGCCATCATTTGCTCCCGCAAGCTTTATCGGGCAGGGACCATGAAAATCTCTTTTCTTGGTCTTCTCAATGCCTCATTTCCTGATGCATATTAAATACCAACATACATTGTACTTCTTTGTGTACAGTTTAAACTTTCATATCTGAAAAAGTATTAAGGAGATTGCTCAAGAAATCAGATTTGCCTCCTTCTCTTCCCTACCCTAACTGCCTTTGGTATCACTTGTGAGGCCTTGGCTTTCCCTCAGCTTCCAAGGGCAGAAAACTGGATTCCAAGCTGTTAATGATTTCTGCTTTGAAGAATTCCTGGTTTTACCTCCTCCAAGACTTTCCAGACTGAGATACAACGTGGGCACCAATTCCCACATCCAATATGTAGCCTTGCATAGTCTATTGTCCAACAAAAAATAAAAGGAAAAAAAACCCACTGCTTATCTGAAAGTTTTCAATCTCCAAATCTTTGTTTTTGGTTGTTGCTAACTTTGTACAACAGAGGTAGCCTGTTGTTTTTCTTCCTGTGTTTACCCCAACCTGTTAAAACCCATTCTTGCTTTAGGACTTAAATTATAATATTTTCCTTCTTTCATCCTAGGGTCCTGTTATGCTAGCCTTCGCAGGTACATATTTGGTACTCAGTGAGTATTATTTGACAATTGTCTTATTGTTAGTATTAAGTCTTTTCTCCTGTTCCAAAACACCAGCTACTGAAAGACCAAGGATAGAATGCTTAATGCACAGAGCAACAGATACTCAACAAATGGGTGATAAAATCCAAGTACAATAATTTCCCTTTACCATGGGAACGGCAAGCTCCTCAGAATTTTCAAAGAGTCTAGTCAGTTACCTTCTCCTCAGTTAATTCACCTAATCGGTTGGAATGACTACAGTTGGGATCCGGCCAATAATACACCCATAGCAAATTAAAAGCCTTGGCTAGAGTCAAGAGAAATGGATAGTAATTCTGCCCTCCTTACTGTCTGAGAAAACTTGGGAGCTCGTTTTCCATTTATTCATTCGCTTAGTAAATATTAATTAGCTCCAATTATGTCCTAGGCACTGTGCTAGAAGACGGAAATCCAACAGACAACAAGATAGTCTTCCATTCATGGAACTTACATTTCAGGGGAAAGGTAGGGTAAGGCTTATACTACAACTTACAGGCTCAGTTTCCCCATTTCTAAAACAATGGGATAGCTTCCAGGTTTAAGTTGAATGTGTAGGGCCTGTTAATTTAGCATTTGATCAAAGCTCATAGTAGAGCAAGTCACCCACCACAAAACTCAGTACGTGGTTGATAAAATATTCTGGCTTTCCTTGACAAAGGAGAGCATTACTAACGTAGTTCAGTGGAAGTGTTTTCAATATTTCACACCGCCCCGGAACGCAGGTCACAGCTTCGCTAGCCCCTGACCTATGGTTCGAATTCATACCCATTTTTCAAAAGGTGCAAGATGGTACGGCCTTGCACACTGAGAAAGATCCAAAGTTTCCTTCCTTTTGCCCGCATCAGTTGGCATGGGGTAAAGGTACAGAAAAGTTAGTTTCCGTCAGCAGGGCAGCGAGATTCTGGGGGAAGACGAGACCTTGGCGAGTGAATCCGAGGAACTGAATGGAGAAAAGGTGCCAGCCGGAAGTGGCCCACGAACGTGTACAGGTCATACAGGTTTTAAGGCGGCACTCGGTCTTCCACACCCAGCCCGAAAGCTTTGTTCGAAACGCAGGCTTTCCGAGCATTCTAGCTTGCTCCACGCAGTGCCCACCCCGCCGCGATCCGCCGCCGCTGTAGCTGGGGCAGCCGCCGCTGAAGTAATAGGTGGAACTGAGAAACTTGGGGCTAGGGTGGGGAAAGCGGTCCGCTAGAGTCTACGCGGCAGACGGCCCGGAACGCCACTACTGCGCAGGCGCCGGAGATTCGGCGCGCTCGCCGCAGGACACGCCCGTGACGTCCGCCGAGCGGGGCAGGGCGGGGCGCGGGCTGGAGGGGGCGGGGCGATCCCGCGCAGTTGAATGAAGCGGCGCGAGGAGCAGCACATTCCAGAGGGTTCACGTGACGCGGCCGCGAGGCCTGAGGTAAACAACCGCGGCCCCGCCTCCCGGCCCTCGGCGCGCCCTGTACTGCTTCTCGCCGGCGGGACGCGCTCCAGCGGGGCGGGCGGCTTCCTCCGAGAGTCCCCAGCGGCCGCGGCGGGCCGGAGCAGCGGCAGCGGGCGCGGCGCCCCGGGGCTGCGGGCCGAGCGCACCGGCAGGGGTCGAGCGCGCGTCCCCTCCCCGCCCCCACCGTGCGCTGTGGCGCAGCAGGAATTTGGCCGGGACCCGGGCGCTATTTGCGGCTCTTGACGCGCGGCGGCCGGCTGCCCTTCGGTCATTTCTATTCTAGGGGCACTGGGTCACCGCGCTTGGCCGGCCCCCTCCCCCGGGCCCGGAGGGTGTGTCCCCCTCTCGGGGGCTCGCCGCGCCTATAAGGGGCCGAGCGGCGGGCAGGGACATGCAGCTCTACAGCAGCGTCTGCACCCACTACCCAGCCGGGGGCCCGGGTCCCACGGCCGCAGCCCCCGCTCCTCCCGCCGCCGCCTCCGCCGCCGCCCCCTTCAAGGTCTCCTTGCAGCCCCCGGGACCCGCCAGCGGAGCGCCCGAGCCCGAGACCGGTGAGTGCCAGCCCGCCGACGCTGCCGCCGAGCTCCGGGAAGCCGCGGCCGCCCCCGCCGCCAAGATGCCCGCCTTCTCCTCCTGCTTCGACATGGTGTCCGGGGCCGCCGCACCCGCCCCGGCCGCCGCGCCGCCCGGCACGTCCTGCAAGCCGCCGCTGCCGCCGCATTACACGTCCACGGCGCAGATCACCGTGCGGGCCCTGGGCGCCGACAGGCTCCTGCTGCACGGGCCCGAGCAGGGTCCCGCAGCCGCGCCGCCCAGCGCCGCCTCGCGCGGCCGCTGCCTGCTGCTGGCCCCGACGCCCGCAGCCCCGGTGCCACCGCGGCGGGGCTCCTCCGCCTGGCTCTTGGAAGAGCTGCTGCGGCCCGACGGCCCGGAGCCCGCAGGCCTGGACGCAGCCCGGGAAGGGCCGGACAGAAACTTCCGACTGAGCGAGCACCGCCAGGCGCTGGCCGCCGCCGCCAAGCACCGGGGCCCCGCGCCCTCCCCGGGGAGCCCGGAGCCCGGCCCCGGCCCGTGGGGCGAGGAACACTTGCCGGAGAGGAGCCCTCGGAGCTGGGAGAGGGGCGGCGACCGCAGCGACCCTCCGGGAGGGGACCCGGCGTGGCGGCCCGACCCGGAGGCGGAGGTGCACACCACGCGGAGCGGCGAGGCCGCCCCGAGTGGCGCGGCCGACACGGTGGTAGGCTCCAGGTCGGATCCCAGGGATGAGAAGCTAGCCCTGTATCTGGCCGAGGTGGAGAAGCAGGACAAGTACCTGCGACAGAGGGATAAGTACCGGTTCCACATCATTCCCGACGGCAACTGCCTCTACCGAGCTGTCAGCAAGACCGTGTACGGGGACCAGAGCCTGCACCGGGAGCTGCGGGAGCAGACGGTGCACTACATCGCGGATCATCTCGACCACTTTAGCCCCCTGATTGAGGGCGACGTGGGAGAGTTTATCATCGCTGCTGCCCAAGACGGGGCGTGGGCCGGGTACCCGGAATTGCTGGCGATGGGGCAGATGCTGAATGTGAATATCCACTTAACTACTGGAGGGAGGTTGGAGAGCCCCACAGTGTCTACTATGATTCACTATTTGGGCCCTGAGGATTCTTTAAGGCCCAGTATTTGGCTTAGTTGGCTTAGTAATGGACACTATGATGCGGTGTTTGATCACTGCTATCCTAACCCGGAGTATGACAACTGGTGCAAACAAACTCAAGTGCAGAGAAAACGCGATGAAGAACTTGCCAAATCCATGGCCATATCCCTCTCCAAAATGTATATTGAACAAAATGCATGCTCTTGAAATGTCCGAAAACCTTATACACCCTGGGAAAATTGGCATACATAACTTGTGTTTGGAGAATCTCATGAACTCTAATCAGGGTAATAGCACTTTTAAATTTCCTAGTAGATTTACTGTAGGTGTAATGCCTTAATCATTCTTTTTAAATGTTTTCTCAAAGCTGAAGGTTGCCGGGCACCTAAATGTTTCATGATAGTTTTGGGTGATCCTACTGCTATTTATAATTTGCTGTATAAAGTGAGCACTAAATTTGCAAGCTGTTTTCTCACAGTGTAAATTTGTTCATTCCCAGTAGTCTATTTTCTATAAAAATGTATTTTTGCACATTTTTAATAATTGGTGTACTTTCATCTACAGTGTGTACCATTTTGACAGCTTATAAGGTGTAAACCAGAGAAGTGCTTTATATGAAGTTTATTATTTTGAACAGAGTTTGTGATTTAGTGGTTACTTTATGTTGAAATTTTAATTTGACGATTCTTAGATAATTATTTTAAATGGATTTTGATGCATTCTTCTTACCAGATTGGCCCATTCCATTTTGATGAAACAGTTGTTTAGGAAATCATTATTTTTCTAGAAATTGTCAGCTTTTCAAAGAGGAAAAACTTAGGGAAGGTTGGGACGTTTTTGTTTTTTGTTTTTTTTTTCCCTTAAGGGGCAGTACCAGGTCCTGAGTGAGTCTGTTTGTTGATGGCAGAGTGATTATTCTTTACTCTGGTTGATGTTTAGAGTAGATTGTCTGGTGCTCTTAATTGTTTTTATTTACATTTATTATTTTGTTGTAAAAGAACCTTAATATGAAAACTTTGAGATGAGATAAGTCTCCTGCTTTATATAGTTTCTTGGATTCAACTAAGAGATTTAAATGCCTGGAATCGACTTTGGCAGTTATTTTATAGCAGGATATTACTGTTTTAATAATCTTTTAAAATTCTTTAAAAAGGCAAAATAATATTGCCCTGTATTAATGTAAAAATGTCTGTAAACAGAGCTTGTATGGTTTGCTGGGTCAAACAGTGTTTCCAACCTAAAATCTATCTCATTGCCACTTGAACTTTTAGTCATATTTATTAAGTAATGCAGTTTGTACTTTTTTATTTTGTAACATTTTGTGATTTTTTTGTACAAAACTGTATTTGTATAATAGAGCAATTCCCAGCTGATGGAGTGAATGAATAAAATGCAAAATTTTACTTTTACAGTGTCTTTTTGGATAGAGTGGTTTTTAAACTGGAATATTTGTAGGGAACTTTTATAACATGCAAGTTAGATGTTACAGAATTATGAGAGGGGTTTCCTAAATTCTCTCTCTTTTTTTTTTTTTTGTAGAGACAGAGTCTCACTTTATCACCCTCAGTAGAGGGCTGTGGCGTTACACAGCTCAGTTCCTGGGCTTTTCTCTTGCCTTAGCCTCCTGAGTAGCTGGGACTATAGGCGCCGGCCACAACACCCAGCTATTTTTCTGTTTTGCAGTTATGCTGAGGCTGGGTTTCAACCCGCCACCTTCGGTATGTGGGGCCGGCGCCCTACTCGATGAGCCCAGGGTTTCCTAAATTCTCACATGAACAGGATAGGCTAATCATGAGTAATTTCAAAGGATAGATCTTAATAAAATACAATTTAAAGGTGGAGTAACTCAAGAAATTGCTCTCATTAGTTCTAATTATAATTCCTAGCTTAAATTATAGTTGTACCTATTGGTTAATGAATAAGGAAGTATAAGTTTTGTATTAACCAGCAGTGTCTAATTAAATATCATACTTTCGTATTTCACTCTCAGTATAGATTTTAATGTTTTAGAGAGTAAGCAAAGAAGTGCCCTAATTTTTATGTAGCCTGGTCTCAAGACTGTGGGAAACTTACACTATTGGAAAGTGTGTGCTATAGTTTGAATGTTCCCTTACACCCCAAAGTCACGTGTTGAAACATAAACTTCCATTGTGGTGGTATTTCCATTGTGGAGGTAGGAACTTTAGGGAAAAAGCTTAAATCATGAGTACTGCCTTCAAGAGTGGATTAGTGCCTCATAGAAAGAGGGGCTTGGTGCCTGAATCTCAGTGGCTAGGACTCCAGCCACATACATGGGAGCTAGCAGGTTCGACCCAGCCCAGGCCTGCCAAACAACGAGAACTGCAACCAAAAAATAGCTGGGCCTTGTGGTGGGTGCCAGATTTCCCAGCTTCTTGGGAGGCCGAGGCAAGAGAATCTCTTAAGGCTTAGAGTCTGAGGTTGCTGTGAGCAGTGATGCTATGGCACTCTACAGAGGGCAACATAATAAAAAAAAAAAGGTTGTAAGGAATTATCTTAAGCTCTTTGCTCTTCTGTCTTTCTGCCATGTGAGGACACTTAGACGGTGTCATCTATAAGAAACAGGTCTTCACTGTCTTCTAGAACTGAGAAAAATTCTATTTATAAATTTACCAGTTTGGGGTATTTTGTTAGAGGAGCACAGGTGGGCCAAGTCAGTGCACCTGTTAGGGTATGTTGTATAATGCAGAATAAAAATGGCTGATTTTGGACTTTTTGCTTTTTATTTGGTCATTTAGGTGTCACTGTCATAGACAAAACTGAGTTTGATTGAGTTCATTGCTTAACCACATTTTTGGAAGGATGCCATTGGTTATCAAGGAAAGACAATTTGTCCAAGGTTTAGGTATTAAAACTAACCATAGATCTCTGGATTTGTTAAGGTGGGTAAGTTGCTTCATGGCTTCACTGAGTATTTGGGACGAAAACTTAATTGAATTACGTGGTTACCTCTATTCTTCACTTTATTTAGAGCCAGTGAAATTTGGAGATGCTTAATTTGCACAAGAATGAACAGACAAATTAGGTATAAATTCCTGAAAAGCATTCTCTAAGCCTATTACTGTTTTAAATAGGTTTCTTTGTGTTCTATTTCATTTTCAAATTAGGATCTCAGGTCTTTGACTTAAATTCTGAAGTGTGATTTTTTTAAGAAAATGGATCCTAAGATCTTAATAACATGGCAGCATGTTTTTTAAGTTGTCTGGCCTAAAAGGCTTATGTCTTTCCCATTTTCTTTCAGTAGCTTAGTGTTATGCTTTTTGTTTCTGAAGAGATCTGGTATTTTTCACTCTCTGATGCTTAATATTTACTCTTTACTGCCATACCAGTTTTAGATAATAGCAATAGCAGTCCTGGAAGCCTGAAGAGTAATTGAAGAGGTGAAAATGGGGTTAACTCTTACTTACCTTTAGCAGATGCACTTATTAAAGCAGATTGATTCCTTCAGCTACTCTTTGAAATCAAGAGACTCAAAACTATATGAAGGAAATGATAGAGTTTATTCTCTTCTCCATAAAATGTGATGGGAGAGGGTATAAAATATGTAAGTAAACCCAGCTGTGGCGTTTTCAGATAAATTAGTAAGAAAATCATACTTTTAACTTGAGAATTTTATTGAAGTAGTACATAGATAAAAATAATGCTATAAATAAAATATTAGTATTATGTTACTTTCTTTTTTGAGACAGAATCTTGCTCTTGTTTCCCAGGTAGAATATATTGGTATTAGCTCACTGCAACCTCAAATTCCTGGACTGAAGTGAACCTCCTGCTTCAGTACCTGAGTAACAGGAGCTACAGTCATGCACCACCATGCCTGGCTAAATTTTCTATTTTTAGTAGAGACGAGGTCTCAGTCTTTCTCAGGGGGCTCTCCTGAGCTGAAGTGATCCTCCTGTCTTGGCCTCCCAGAATGCTAGGATGATAGGAGTGAGCCACTCGGGTCCAGCTCTAGTGTGATTTTTGGATTACTGTTTAATTTTAAAACTGAATGGAATAGGACTTAAACATGTTGGCAAAATTAATTTCTGAGCCCTTTGTTCATTTTTCACTGAGATGTTTTCTCTAATGTAAAATGTACTCATTTTAGTATATTTTAATTGGACTGAGTATTAAACCACTATTGACAAGAGGAACAAAGACAAGTATATGTACTTGTGATATTTTAAACATTTTTCTAAAATGGTTTATATGCTTTATATGAAAAAATTTTCAGGCTTGGCGCCTGTGGCTCAACGGGCTAAGGCGCCAGCCACGTACACCTGAGCTTGCCGGTTCGAATCCAGCCCGGGCCCGCCAAACAACAATGACAGCAACAACCAAAAAATGGCCTGGCGTTGTGGCGGGTGCCTGTAGTCCCAGCTACTTGGGAGGCAGAGGCAGGAGACTCACTTGAGGCCAGGAGTTGGAGGTTGCTGTGAGCTGTGATGTGACTGCACTCTATCCAGGGTGACAGCTTGAGGCTCTGCCTCAAAAAAAAAAAAAAAGAAAAAATTTTCTTTTGAGGAGGTGACTGTAGCTCAGTGAGTAGGGCGCTGGCCACATGCACTGAGGCTGGTGGGTATGAACCTGGCCTGGGCTAGCTAAAACAAAAATGGCAACCACAGCAGCAACAACAAAAATAGATGAGCGTTGTGGTGGGTGCCTGTAGTCTCAGCTACTTGGGAGGCTATGGCAAGAGAATCACTTAAGCCCAAGAGTTTGAGGTTGCTGTGAGATGTGATTACCATGACATTCTACCAAGGGTGATGATGAGACTGTCTAAAAAAAAAATTTTTAATAGAAATTGTTTTTCAAAAGTCACATTTTGTAGAAGAGAGGAAATACCTTGGGATTCCATGAACTTCAGAATTGGTTAGCCTCAGCTTGGGTAAAGATTTTTTTTTTTTTGAGACAGAGCCTCAAGCTGTCGCCCTGGGTAGAGTGTCGTGGCATCACAGCTTACAGCAACCTCCAATTCCTGGGCTCAAGTGAGTCTCCTGCCTCTGCCTCCCAAGTAGCTGGGACTACAGGCACCCGCCACAATGCCCGGCTATTTTTGTATGGGTTGCAGCCGTCATTGTTGGTTGGCGGGCCCAGGCTGGATTCGAACCCGCCAGCTCAGGTTTACATGGCTGGCGCCTTAGCCCACTGAGCCATAGGCGCCGAGCCTTGGGTAAAGATTTTTATGTTAAATTTTTTTTTTTTTTTTTGAGACAGAGTATTTACTATGTCACTACATGGTAGCGTGCCATGCTGTCATAGCTCACAGCAACGTCAAACTCTTGGCATCAAACGATCCTTTTGATTAAGCCTCCCATGAAGTTGGGACTACAGGTACCCATCATAACACCAGGCTATTTTTTAGAGACACCATGTATCTGGGACTACAAGTACCCATCATAATACCAGGCTATTTTTTAGCAGAGTCTCGCTCTTGCTCAGGCTAATCTTGAATTTCTGAGCTCCACCTGTCTTGGCCTCCCAGAGTGCTAGGATTATAGGCATGAGCCACTGTACCTGGCCCCTGAAATATTTTATTAAATTTAAATTTATTTTATGTGTTTTTCCTCTATCACTAAAAGAAAGTTAAACTCTTGAAATTTTACCATGATACTCTCAGTGTGCTCATACGGAGGAAAGGCATTAAAGAAGAAAAAAGATTTTAATCTGTTAGACATGGTAATTTGATATGTAGGTAAATGTACTAGATAAATTGAATATGTAGTTCAGATTTTACTTTATTTATTTATTTATTTAGAGACAGAGTTTGAAGCTGTTCCCCTGGGTAGAGTGTCACAGCTCACACTAACCTCCAATTCTTAGCTTAAGCTCTTTTTTGGTGGTTTTTTGGCTGTAGTTGTCATTGTTTGGCAGACATGGGCTGGATTTGAACCTGCCAGCTCTGGTGTATGCGGCTGGCACCGTAGCCAGTGAGCTACAGGTGCCTAGCCAGATTTTACTTTTTTAAATATTCCTGCAGTGTCTATGACTGGCTCAAAAAGGCACTGAGAAACTAGATGGCATTTAATTCTTTTTTTAAGAGACAGGGTTAGGCCAGGTGATGTGGCTCATGCCTGTAATCCTAGCAGTCTTAGGAGGTGGAGGCCTGAGATCACGAATTCGAGACCAGCTTGAACAAGAGTGAGATCCCATCTCTAAGAAAAAAATAGCTCAGTGTTTTGGCAGGCATCTATAGTCCCAGCTTCTTGGGAGGCTGAGGCAAGATAATCACTTAACCTCAAGAGTTGGAGGTTGCTGTGAACTATGATGCCATAGCACTCTACCAAGGGTGACAAAGTGAGACTCTGTCTCAAAAAAAAAAAAAGGTTTCTTTTGCTCAGATTGGAGTGCAGTTGCATGATCATAGCTCACTGCAACTTCCAATTTCTCTCCCAGGCTCAAGAAATCCTCCTGTCTCAGCCTCCCAAGTAGCTGGGACTGATTGTATGTCCCATGGCTGGCTACTTATATTTTACAGAGACAAGGTCTCGCTTTGTTGCCCAAGTTGGTCTAGAGCTCCTGGCCTCAAGCAATCTTGCCCCCTCAGCAGGGATTACAGGCCTTAGCTACTGTAGCCAGCCGTAATTCCATTTTATTTCCCAAATGGAATAAGTTTAATAGACATGGACTGTACTATAATACCTGTTGAACTGCTGGGTTGCAACCCAGTACTTAGCTCAGTGAGTACTCAGTAAATTGTTGTTAAATGAAGGAAAAATAGAAGGGAAACGAGAACTTTGAAAAATATTTAGTTGGTTGATGTAAATTTAAATAAAAATGATTTCACTCTAAAAGTACTAGCAGTTATCTCTGACAAGGTAATTCTGGGAGTTTTAAATAGAAATAAGACTACAAAAAAACAATGATCCAGGTGCAGTGGTATGCTTCTTTAGTCCTGGCTACTCAGGAAGCTGAGGTGGAAGCATTGCTTGATCCCAGGGTGGGCAACATAGAAAGACCCCATCTTTAAAAAAAAAAAAAAGTTGAGGTGTTGTGTCTCACACCTTCAATCCTAGCACTAGGGAAAGCTGAGGCAAGAGGGTCACCTGAGCCCAGGTTTCAAGGCCAGCCTAGGCAAAATAGTACAAAAATTAAAAGATTAGCCAGGGGTGGTGGTGTGCACCTGTATCCCAGTGCTATTCAGGAGGCTGAAGCAGAAGGATAAGTTGAGCCCAGAAATTTGAGGCTGCATTCAGCTGTGATGATGCCGCTGCCTGAGTGACAGAGTGAGAACTTGTCTAAAAAAAAAAAACAAAGCGAAGAAAAAAATTGAATTATTGGGGTGGTGCCTGTGGCTCAAAGGAGTAGGGCGCCAGCCCCATATGCTGGAGGTGGAGGGTTCAGACCCAGCCCCGGCCGAAAAAAGAAAAAAATCAAATTACCAAATTCTTTTTGTTTGTTTTTTTATGTTGCCCTTCGTAGAGTTCTGTAGCATCACAGCTCACAGCAACCTCAAACTCATGGACTTAAGCAGTTCTCTTGCCTTAGACTCCCAAGTAGCTGGGACTATAGGCACCCGCCACAACGCTTGGTTATTTTTGTTGTTGTTGTTGTAGTTATTGTTGTTTAGCAGGCCCAGGCTGAGTTCAAACCTGCCAGCCCCAATGTATGTGGCCAGCACCTTAACCACTGACCCACGGGCACTGAGCCGTGAATTACCAAATTATTTAATCAACAAAATAATTTTTGAAGCCAAATATTAAGATTTATTGGTTTTATTCTTGTTTCATCTTGCAAACTTCTTGAGAAACCAACCAACAGAAATCATTTAAAAATATAATTTCCATGAATCTGAAATGATTTGGAAGGTGTTGCCTTGTCCAGGTACACTTGCTCTGGTTTGCTTTGTGGGTTAATGTCCAATCTACCCCAGTGCCTAGTTTTGCTTTTTTCTTTTTCTAGCCTGTGTTGAGAAGGGAATGTTGAACAGACTTTGAGCATGCTTTAGGACTGTCGTGTCAATAGGAGTGATTACATACATGCTTGTGCCTTTGGTCAATGAAGCTAGGACCAATAGTATGATTCAGCTCAGAAAAGAACTATGGGGGGAGGAGAGGAAATCATTATATTTCCTTCTGCTGTAAATTAGGACAGTGACAATTATTTTATGAGTAAAGATCAGAGAGGTAGTTCATTGTCATCAGATTACTCATAGTAAAACTTTATTTAGCCTTGTTTCTCACAATTGGATTTTCTAAAATAATAGAATAATCCATTTATGTGTAAAATATAAAACAAGAAGCAAAAGAACTGTTTTGATGGAATTCTTTTTCTTTCTTTTTTTTTCTGAGACATTCCCACTATGTTGCCGTTGGTATCACAGCTTATAGCAACTTTTGGGCTTAAGCAATTCTCTTGCCTCAGCCTCCCAAGTAGCTGGGACTATAGGTGTCCACCACAATGCCCATATTTTGTTGCAGTTGTCATTGTTATTTGGCCTGTGCTGTTTATTTTATTTTTTTTTTTGAAAATTAATATGAGGGTACAAATGTTTATGTTACATTGTTCTTTTTAAATTATTTTTTATTAAATCATAACTTTGATGCATTGATGGGGTTCAGTGTACTGCTTTGATATACACTATGAAATGCTTACTCTGAACTAAGTAATATATCCATCGCAATTATACTCATTTCTTAATAGTTTTGAAATGTATCGGTGCATCATGCACATTAGGTGAGCTCTCCCTAAATATCCTACCTCCTCCCGTGTCCCCCCTTCCCTCCTCTCTCTCCTCTTCCCTTCTATTTTCTGGACTATAGTTATGTTTTGCTATTCATATGAATGTGTAGGTGATCATATATTGGTTTAATAGTAGTATTGAGTATATTAGATACTTTTTTTTCTATTCTTTTTTTTTTTTTAATTTTACTTATTTATTTATTTAGCAGTTTTGGCTGGGGCTGGGCTTGAACCCTCCACCCTACTCCTTGAGCCAAAGGCGCTGCCCCTTTCTTTTCCATTTTTGAGATACTGTACGAAGAATAATATGTTCCAACTCCATCCAGGTAAACATAAAAGATGTAAAGTTTACATAAAAGATGTAAAGTTTTTATGGCTGTGTAGTATTCCATGGTGTACATATACCACAATTTAATTCATTGGTAGGTTGATGGGCATGTTGGTGTATGTGGCTGGTGCCATAACTACTGTGCTATGGGTGCCAAGACAATGGAATTCTTTAAGAAATAATTTATGGTTTGTCTTTATAAAATAACTGAATATGCTTTATCTTTCTTTTGTGCCATGGGATTCTCATGATGGCATGGGCAAAGCCTAGGCAGATTGCTGAGGTGTGATGGTTTATTTATACTTTAAAGGATCTCACTGTGTGCTGCAACTTTTATCTTTTGTGTTTTCTACTTTTTTACCTACTTCCTCAAATTCTGATTGCTCTCATCACCATTGTCCCTTTCCAATCCTAATTTCCTTCATTCGCCTAAATGCTATGATTTCCTGTGCTAAGTTAGACCAACAAAAATGCTTATTAAGGCCAGCATAGTGGCTCATGCCAGTAATCCTTGCACTCTAAGAGGAGACCAAGGCACTGAGGATCCTTTGAGCTCAGGAGTTTGAGACCAGCCTGAGCAAGAGCAAGATGCCAGCTCTACTAAAAATAGAAAAATTAGCCTGGTGTTGTGTCAAGTGCCTGTAGTCTCAACTACATGGAAGGCTGAGGCAAGAGGTTTACCTGAACCTAGGAGTTTGAGATTGCTGTGAGTGAGGCTGATGCAATAGCCCTTTAGCCTGGGCAACAGAGTGAGACTCTGTCTCAAAAACAAACAAAAACATGCTCTTAGCTTGTTAGAATTAACCCTTAAATAATAATACATGTGGTTTATTTCTTCTTTAATTTTTTTTTTTTGCAGTTTTTGGCCGGGCTGGGTTTGAACCCACCACCTCCAGCATATGGGGCCGGCACTCTACTCCTTTGAGCCACAGGCACTGCCCTCATTTCTTCTTTAAGATGCTGTGCTCTGGCTCGGCGCCTGTGGCTCCACGGGATAAGGCGCCAGCCACGTACACCTGAGCTGGCGGGTTCTAATCCAGCCCGGGCCCTCCAAACAACAACAGCTGCAACCAAAAAATGGCCAGGCATTGTGTTGGGCGCCTGTAGTCCCAGCTACTTGGGAGGCGGAGGCAAGAGACTCGCTTGAGCCCAGGAATTGGAGGTTGCTGTGAGCTGTGATGCCAGAGCACTCTATCCAGGGTGACAGCTTGAGGCTCTGTCTCAAAAAAAAAAAAA
>CAUYON010174609.1:0-21828 GCA_963573935.1 Arctocebus calabarensis
CCATCCAGGTTAACACACGAGATGTAAAGTCTCCATCTTTTTTAATGGCTGAATAGTATTCCATGGTACACATATACGACAGCTTGTTAATCCATTCCTGGGTTAGTGGGCATTTAGGTTGTTTCCACATTTTGGCGATTGCAAATTGAGCTGCAATACACAGTCTAGTGCAAGTGTCCTTTTGATAAAAGGATGTTTTTCCTTCTGGGTAGATGCCCAGTAATGGGAATGCAGGATCAAATGGGAGGTCTAGCCTGAGGTCTTTGGGAGTCTTTGACGGCCATCCCGAGGCTGAACAGAGAGAGTGCCACCATGACCCAATGGCGTCTATCCCACAGCTGGGGATGGAAAGTGGCAGTGGGCACATGGTGACCCTGCTTGGGCCAGGTGGATGTGCAGACATTTGAAAGGGAATCAGAAAGGACAGGTGACAAGCCTCCATCTCACTCCAAAAAACAGTATTCAGGATTCAGGAGTCTCATGAGGACATTCGCTAACAGGGCTGGTGACAGGTTGGAGCTCCTGATTCACAAGCTAGATATACACGTGTAGTAGGAGAGGGCAGGATCTGAGCCTGAGTGTCTAGCCGGTGCTTTCTCTGCTCCATTACAGCTGCAGTTACCCTCCTTCTCCTCCTCTTCCCCTTCCTCATTCTCCATCTTCTTTCTCTTCTTCCTCCTTTCCTCTTTCTCCATTTCTTCTTCTTTCTCTCCCCTCCTTCTTCCTTCTTTCTTTTCTTCTTCCTGATGCAGGAGAGTGCTCAATTTCTAGGTGGCATTTTTGTCCAGATTTGCCAAGGACACATGTCACTGCCTAGTCTGTCAGCTTGACAACCCCCTGAAATTGCCATCTTTCCCCCCTCCCATCAAAGTAGCTGGACTCCTCCAAGCTAGACATATATCCCATCTGTACCAACAGAATGTTCATACTTTGCACAATTGGAATAGAAAAATCTTTTTTTGGCTCGGCAGTGATCACATATACTAATTATTGCGAATATAGGCACCAAATGATTGCATTTTATTCTATCTTTGCTTTTTACTAATGTTTGGATTCCTTCCCAGGCCGGGGGGAGTTGTCATACTAATTAATTATTCTGTGTTCTCCTTGACATATCTCAGCACTTATCTCTGCAACTGTGGCAGTGTGTCTGTTGCTCTAAATATTTAGGACATTTATGATAACATTAGAACTAATTTCTTATCACAGCTAAAATATTAGCCTTTTTTTGATTTTGCAAATTTCCATTTCTATCAAAGGAATTCCGATGCTTCTAAGTTCTCCTAATTTTGTGTAACCCTTGACATTTTGCCAATTTTTTTCATCCTAGATAAAATCGTTTCCCGAGTCTAAATTCTTGTCTTTGATCAAATTCTCTCTTGCTATTTTGTTTTTAGTTTTAACAGGTCTTCATCTAGCTTGTAGTAATGTCATTTACTCTTACTTTTTTGTCTGGAACCTTTTTTTACAAAAGTGATCTCTGACTTCATCCAAACCTAGAGCTGAGCTCACTTTCTCAGCATCACACCCCACTCTGCAGTCCTAAAGTAGCTCTAAACCCAATCAAGAACCCCCCCCAATTAATTACTTTACAGGTGGGCTACATCCCAGATTGAAGCCCTAAAGCACTTTATCATTTCTATTTCTTTTTTCCAAGGGAAAAATAGTGATAGGTTTTCCACTCTCCACATTCAACCAATTACAATGTTCTGTTGATCTTCTCCTCTGTGGAATTACCACGTCCTTCCCAAATTTCCTCATCTCCATCATCCCCATAACTTTTGTCTAAGCTGATGGCTTCTCTCGCTTGTCCCAATGAAATAGCATCTTAAAGCGTCCTCCTGCTTCCAACATGGACCTTTATAGTAGATCCCACTGGCAGCAGCTGGTAGATCTTTTCAAATACAGACGCGACCATGCCTCCCTCTGTGTAAGCCATTTACTGGTTTCCTGTTTTCTCCTGGGGTAACCCTGAAATCCTTAACCTGACCTAGAAGAATTTGCATGCCCTGGCTCCCGCCAACTCCAACAGCCTCATCCTCCACCTCAGTCTTTCTCCCTATCTCCGGCCACAATGGCTTTTATTCCTTTCTTTGAATAAACTGCCACATCTAACATTGCACACCCTACCCTGGCAGCCCCTTCTCCCCTCCCTGAGCTTCTGTTCTGCTTTGTAATCATCGCCACTTCACATATTGTATACTTTTAAAATTCACCTTCTTTGTTATCTGTCCTCTTCCACTAACATGGAAGTTTTACTAGGGCTTTATGTACACTTTACTTACTGTTCTTTCCAGGTAGCTCTAACTGCGACATAATTGGCCATCAAGCTATGTTGATTGAATGAGTGAATGAATGAACATACGTTCGCATTTATCAGTGGATAGAAAGTACCAGTGGAGTGCGTTTACATACGGCGTGAGCTCCGTAATAGTAGAACGGGATTGCTTAATTATTGCAATTTTTCCAACCTCCTTTCTTCTGTTAGCGTATTTGTGAACTTGCATGTGGCGGGAGGGCTGTTTCCAGGCAGAGTGTCAAGCCAAAGAGTGTCGAATGACAGGTATCGTCATGTATGTGTGACAGTGTTGCTGACACGTGCGCTAAAGAGAAGGGGAATTTTCAGGGACTGGTCTTTCTTCTGCTTCCCTGGCTCACCTGCCATGTGCTTGCTCCTAGGCTTCATTTTTTTTTTTTTTAATAAAATTTAGGGAAGAGGTTAAAGACTAAGTGCTTTAGGGACAGATGGAACTGTTTTATTTCTGAAAGTCACTCAAACCTTCTAAACCTCAGCTGCGTGGTGCGTGTGACAGTGATGAAAACCAGCCTTTGTTGCTTCTCCTTCCCTTCTGCCTTTCCCATCATCTCCCGCCTCCTTTCTCCTCCTTTTCCCCTTTTCTTTTGGAAGATTGTGTGAAATAATGTATGTTAAGTACCTAACATACAGCATGAGATAATACACATATACATACACACACAAGGTGCATGAAGTTCAAGTGCAATTAAATTTAAAATTGTACATGAACTTCATGGCCACCCTGTGTGTGTGTACACACATACATACACACACATTTATATATGTAACTTGTTAGGTATATAGTTTTATTATTGCTGCTATTTTGTTATTTTTTTATTGATCCAATAAGGATTACTTTCTTCAGTTAGCTGGAAAAGCATAATACAAATATTCATCCTGTAGCTTTCTTTTGTATAATTTTACACAGCCCAACCATGCTTTTTAAAGTATAATCTTCATCTTAATTTCACTGGGGGGTGTTCTGTAACTCATGTGCTATGTTTTCAAGCAGTTTCTTGGCATAGGTAGTTTTATTATCATTCTTACTATTATTAATTTTATTGGTGTGGTGCTGCAGGGTCAATCTTAGAAACTCTATTTATTTTATTTTATTTATTCATTTTTTTTTGAGACAAGAGTCTCACTCTGTTGCCCAGGTTAGAGTGTCACTGTCTCCTCCTAGCTCACAGCAACCTCAAACTCCTGGGTTTAAGCAATCCTTCTGCCTCAACCTCCCCAGTAGCTGGGACTACAGGCACCTGCCACATCCCCAGATAATTTTTCTATTTCTGGTAGTGATGAGGTCTCTTGCTCAGGCTGGGCTTAAACTCCTGAGCCCAAGGAATCCTCCCACCTTGGCCTTCCAGAGTACTAGGATTACAGGTCTGAGCCACCTTGCCTAGTGTTGGAAGCTCTCTTTAACTCTACAATTCAAGTATGAGTTTTTCAACCTATTTTTATTTCCCTCTGACCAATCCAATAACACATCTATGTCAGCCACAAACTAAAAAGAGGAAGCCAGCTCTTTGCCTTTTCCCATAGATGTGACATTCCCCCACGGTTTGGCTTCAGGTTGTTCCCAGCTACCCAAATACCTTCCTTCCTCATATTTGCAGAACTTGTTTGTTGTTTCCATGAAGACCAACCTCTGGAATCATAAAATGGCTGTGTACCCCTTTGTATCTTCGGGTTTTGGGTAGCAGCTTTCTGCAGCAAAAGTGTGTTGTGGATTATGAGGTCACATGCAGGTTCATAGGGACAGAGTATCAGGATTGATTAGTGATGTCTGTCATGGTCACAGGACAGGATAGCACAGCATGTGGAAGGCATATTTGTTGCCCTTACCAGATCAACTTGTTTCTGACTCAACTGCTGAGCCTTTCCTTATTTTGTGCCCTTGGTACATCAAGGGCTCCTCACCCAGCAAGAAGGTACTATAGCAATAAATAGGAATGCGGTGTGGAATTGGGTGGGAACAGAAGAAGGACAGCACACACCTGTGGCTCCTGAAACTGCTATTTGTGTAGCTTGGAACATAATAGCTCACCTTTCCCTCCCGCTCGTAGGAGCCTCTGAAGCAGTGGTTCTCAACCTTCCTAATGCTGTGATGTATTTTCACTGTTACAGAGGGGTCGTGACCCACAGGTTGAGAACTGCCGCTCTGGAGGCCTCAGCAGGTAGTTGAAGAGTTGAGATTGGAGCCTTTCATATCTGCTCCTTACCGTCTCTCTCCCACTTATCCATAGCTCCTCCTAAAAATAAAGTGCCATGTTGTCCCACTTGTGTACTTAGAAGCAACTATACTTTTGTTAATGAATGTGATTCTTTGTGTTTTTGTGTTGCTGTAAAATAGATTAACAAGCTGTGATATATGTACACTATGGAATAGTGCTCAACCATTAAAAAGATGGAGACTTTACATCCTTTGTATTAACCTGAATAGAAGTGGACACATTATTCTTAGTAAAGCATCACAAGAATGGAGAAGCATGAATCCCATGTACTCAATTTTGATATGAGGACAATTAATGACATGGTGGGGGTGAGGGAAGGGGACAGCAGAGAGAGAAAGAATGAGGGAGGGGTGGGGAAAGGAAGAGCCGGGAGGGGAGGAGCGAGGGGGGTGGGGTCTTAGTGTATGCCACACCTTTTGGGGCAAAACACGATTATAACTTTGCCCAACAAATGCAACCAGTGTAACCTGGTTTCTTGTACCCTCACTGAATCCCCAACAATAATAAATAAATAAATAAATAAATAAAATGGATAATAAGGGCTGGGCATGGTGGCTCACACCTGTAATCCCAGCATTCTGGGAGGCCAAGGCAGGTGGATCGCTTGACCTCAGGAGTTCAAGACCAGCCTAAGCAAGAGCTTAGCTGAGACCTCAGTTCTGCTAACAATAGAACCAGTAGTCAGGTGTTGTGACAGGTGCCTGTAGCCCCAGGTAATTAAGGGGCTGAGGCAAGAGGATCACTGGGGCTCAAAGAGTTTGAGGTTACTGTGAGCTATGACACCATAGCAGTCTACCCAGGGTGACAGAGTGAGATGCTGCCTCAAAAAAAAAAAAAAAATAATAACAAAATTTATCTTACATTTGCTAAAGATTTCATGGCCTCACTACTAACAGAAGAAACATTCATTGCCAACTGTGAGGCACTTGGTAAACCCTTTCAATTTTTGCTGCCAGTAATCCTTCGGTCACTCCTAGGAGTTAGGGAATGTTATTATCCCAGGGCTCGGATACAGAAAATGAGGTGTAAGGTGCGGAAGTCACTTGCGAAGGCTATATACCTGGACGTGCCAGATTTAGTATTTGAATCTTGACAATCTAATATCTCCCACGTGCAGGTACTGAGGATGGTCCGGTTTACAAACGCAGAAATAAGTTCGTTTTTTCCAGGGAGGGTTTCCAGCCTGCATTTGTGTAGCTACTCCTGTGAGCCATCTTTCTTCTCACCTGCAGAAATACAAACCAGGATTTATAGGGGTGATTTCTGCCTCTCTGGATGCTTAGAAGTTTCTAGTCTCTCCTAATGTGGGAACATGGAACACGACTTCCATTTGGACATGACTTCCAGCATGGGAAAGGGGTGCTTATTCTCCCCAGAAAGCAGACTCAAAGATTGGGAGCTACCCAAGTTGAGCTTTCCAGGCAAGGAACCACTAAAAACATATTTGTTCCCAGAACACAGCCAGCTAGTAAGGTTTTCCCACTGGGACTGACATTTACTGTAACAAAAGTCTGTTTCCTTCTCTCAGAGCCGTAGCCTCCCTCACAAGGGAGTTGATGTCTTGCCAGAGAAACCCCTCCAAGCTCCAGAAGGCGGTGCCAGGGAAGCCGCACTTTTCCTTTTAGCTGAAATATGCAATAATGGTGAAATGAGGTCTGGCTTTTACAATAAGAAATTGACGTATTCTTTGTAATTTTTCTGATCGTTCATCTGTCCGCCCATCCATCATCTGCCTATATTTCTTCTCTGTCTGCCATACATGGCCACATATGTTCATTTTAATATCACAGTAGTTCTATCATTGAACAACTTTCATTAGGCTTCATCGTTCCGATCATAAAAACAAGAACCCAGATTTTATGATTCCTAGATTTTAAAAAGGCAAGAGTAAATTGAAAGTAGCTTTCTGCCTTTTCTCTTTCTCCTTCTTCCTCCTTCCTCTGGGGTTGTTAAAGGATCACAGACTTAAAAGCTGGAGGAACAATGTGAGGCGTTTCCTGGTCCTTCTTTACAAGGCACGTTGACCTCAGCACAGCTGGGTGTCGGTCCTGTTTCGCTCGCCACCTGGCCTGATGATCTTGGACAAGTCACCTTGTGTCTTTACTATTCTTTTATAAAAGAATGTGCAGACATGGACTTCTCCGTGTATGTCTAAGATCTCAGGGCAGGGATTGTGCTCATCTTGTTTGTCTGCAAACGCAGTGGTGTGCACATAAATAATTCCTAAACTAGCGAATGCATCAGCAGCTTGAGCCTCTTAACTCTGACTTTTTTCTTATTTTAATATCAGCCAACTGAGGTTGGAAAAGGTTTGGACTTGCCCGAGTTGAAGCGTGGAGAGTCTACTGGCCAATTTCTTTTGAGTATTACCTTGTTTGATTTGGATGAAGGGGCTGGGAATTGTATAAATGTCACTGCGGAGAGCCCTTGTCCCCTGGTGATTACTAACCTTATCAATTCAGAGCAAAGAGACATGTTAAGAGATTTTGCTTTGGAAAATGGCACACAGACGAGGAAATTTTATGACTATGTAGGAAGCGGCTGTTCTGGGGCGTTGTGCTTTTGTGAGTAGGTGCGCGACCTTCTTCGCCATCTGATCTGTCTTTTCTCTCCTTTGGTTCTTCATATCCCTTTATTACTCCCATAACCTCAGTCTTTCTTCCTCTTCTTCCACCTAGAGTCTCAATTAGCTTGTTTGTGATCTCAGTTTGTAAATAGCAAAATAATTTAAGGACTTTTTTTCAAGTTAGTGTTTTTTATTTTTCCCTACAAGAGACATAATACGTCTATCACAAAAACCCACCACGAAAGATTAAGAGCCTGCAAAGTATATAAAAGCCTCCTTCCAAATCCTCCTCTCTAGAGATGTAAGTGCTTTTAATAATTTATAACTTCCCTGTACACGTGCGCACACACACATTCTCACATCACACTGCATTTCACAATTATTTTAGTACATACACAATGTTTCCACATAGTTCTACCCCACTTAATGGCTGTCTGGAAATCTGTTGTTAGGGTCGTACCATAATTTAATCCAAAATCCCCTTTTCGGTGGACTACTATGTTATTCTCCACCTTTTGCATTTAAAAATATTGGTGGTGTGCCTCTTTGCAGACATTTCCAAACAGCTAGCTACAGAAGGAGAACAGAAACTCAAACGGATGTCAGGACAAATCACCTGCTTCTTGAATTAACCCTGAATTGTAAACCGGGATAGGAGACCCGATGTGGCAAGGGTACCAGAGGGAGCCCTGCCTGAAGCCGAGGCTTTATAGAAGAAGCAGTGAAGTTCCAATCGTTTCAGACGGGCCTGCTGATCATAAAAGCAGAGACACCATGCCAAATTCCCACTTGAGTCTTTGGTATCCAAGAATACACTTCTGTCAGTAGCCACCCATTTCACAGATGTTTGTGGGGTGCCCACCTGTGTTGAATACGGTGTCAGGAACTGTTGCACGCAGGTGTGGGGTTTGTACACTGCCCCAAGGCACCTAACGCAGGGCGTAGGGAGAGACACGTGTTTTGCTCACAAGCCATGCACCCTGCTATGGGGCCGTGTCCACACCAGGGGAAATTGCCTTAAAGGCTACAAGGTCCCCACTCTCTTGGAAGTAACAGAGTTGTTTTCTCCAACTCTCATATCTGCGATTCTGAATGAGGGGAAGTCTCCATTTTGAGGTGCCTTTTGTTAGACCAGGAATCAAGAGTTTGATGCTGCTGCTGCTTTGATGTGTTTTCTTAAAAAGAACAGAGGACATTCTGTCTTGCACACACTCTGTCTCCTTCTCTGTCACATAGGCACACGCACCACACCCACAAACATGCCCCCACACCAGATTTCCACTGAAGGAGTCTTTAGTCAAGAAAAGCCCGAGTCAGCAGTGAGTTTGTGAAGTTATAGGCAAGGTTCTGAGGACATGGGCTGTAAGGAAAGTAGGTCCTGGAGTGAGATCTCCGTGGTACGAGGGAACAGGCATGGACGGGGGGAGCTGAGGTGGCACCCAGGGAGCAGGATGGGTGGGCCTGGGGATGGTTAAGAACAGCCTAGCAACTGGGATCCTCTGCGTGCATAGGAACCAGCCTTCCTGAAACACGTCTCAACAGTCAAGTGAGAAAGGGGTGAGATCATTGGGCGGCACTTGTGGCTCATCGAGTAGGGCGCCGGCCCCATATGCCGAAGGTGGCAGGTTCAAGCCCAGCCTCGGCCAAATTGCAAAACAGAAAAATAGCTGGGCATTGTGGCAGGCGCCTGTAGTCCCAGATACTCAGGAGGCTGAGGCAGGAGAATCTCTGAAGCCCAGGAGTTGGAGGTTGATGTGAGCTGTGTGATGCCACGGTTCTCTACCGAGGGCAATAAAGTGAGACTTTGTCAATACAAAAAAAAAAAAAAAAAAAAAAAAAATCATTCTGGAATTAAAGAGGGCCCTGGACTGATGGCTAGTGTACCCACACGAGAAACAGAGGGGGATTTGCATACACAGAGGCATGGAGGTCACGTAAAGACCAAAGCAGAGTTTGGAGCGAAGCTTCTACAAACCAGAGAATGTTGGGAGCCTCCCTGCCCCCTGAAGCTGGCAGGACCCAGGCAGGATCCTTCCTTCTCAGAGCTTTCGGAGGGCAGCAGCAGGACCTTGATATAGGACATCTGGCCCCCAGAACTGTGAGAGATGACATTTCTGTTGTTAAAAGCCACCAGTTTGTGACAATTCGTTAGCACAGTTCCAGGGACCTAATTCACTCCCGGGCTGCACAGAAAGGTCTGAGGACCAAGTGCCACCTGATTCCTGTTTCTGTAGCTTTTATTTGCAGAAACACAGCCTGGCTCGCTTGTTTACATATAGTTGACGGCTGCTTTCACTTCCTCTGGGCAGAATTGAATAGTTACAACCAAAACATCTGTCCTGCAGAGCCTCAAATATTGACAAGTGACACTTCACAGAAAACACACAGCCACCCCTCTTCTATGGAGGTGTTTAATTTGTGTGCTTGTTTGGGGGTGTCGGGGAGAGCGTTGGTAGTGAGAAACTGTTCTTAATTAACAGACCACACAAAGCAGAGATTTTCTTTTTTCCTTTGATTTCCATTTTTCATGAAGCAGGACTTTTTTCTTTCTCTCCTCAGAGGGAAAATATCAAATGTTGCAGACTAGTTTACAGTATTAGTGACGTTTCAAGGATTTAATGAAGCAAAATGGGCTCCTGTCCGTTGAATCTGTCAGCACTGGAGCTGCTCATCGGCGACAGGGTTTCTGTGACCCGTGGTTTGGGACAGATTAATCCTGCTGGTGGGGTTTTGCTCCCTCAGCAAGCTTTTGTTGGATCTCAAAGTTCTGGGGAGTATGGTATGAATGGGTTTCTTTGCTCCAAAGGGGAGGAAAGCTCCTAAATTTCGGCTGGGATGTGAAGGAGACAAGCGTTGTCTGATAAGATCTAAGGGGCAGGTGGGATCACACTTATGGGGCATCTTAGAAGGGACAGGTGAAACCTATTAAATGCAGAACACAAGTGTCTTCACATAATAAATGAGAAAATCCTATGAAGGTCATGTCGAACAGTTGGATGAAAATATTTCAGATTGTATATGAAGCCCGCACACTACACCTCGTGATTGCACTAATGTACACAGCTATGATTTAATTAAAAAAAAAAAAAAGAAGCCTATTGTAGAGAACAAATTAAAATATCAGGAAAAGTTAAAAAAAAAAAAAGATCTAAGGTACAAAGCCGCACAGGAGGTGGGAAAGAGACGCTGACCCTCCACAGCTGAGAGCATCTCCCGGCTCTCAGACTGAATTTTTGAGCCTCATCAGCCAGCTCGGGAAGGTGGCCATAGGAAACTCAATTATAAACATCATTTTTGCCCACATGGGTTCAGAAAGCCTTCCATTAAGTAAGGAGAACAGACACAGTCGCATACCTAAGAGCAGAGCAGTTAGAAGAGCTTTACTTGTTTTCTGTGCTTTTTCCTGGTTTCCATCTTGATGGAGGCAATTTTTATGCCCTTTGCATATTTCACCGAGAAGCCTCCACCCCTTCCAGCTATAACTTCCTTTCCTTCCTGTTACGAATTTTCTTCCTAGATTTACTCTGCAGTCCCTAAAAATATCCATACCGCA
Source organism: Arctocebus calabarensis (assembly GCA_963573935.1). NCBI lineage: Eukaryota > Metazoa > Chordata > Mammalia > Primates > Lorisidae > Arctocebus > Arctocebus calabarensis. The sequence goes on from CAUYON010174609.1 coordinate 10,650, forward strand.
TTATTTATTCACTCCATAATGCATACCATCCAAAGACAACAATTTTGCCAATAAACTGTTACTCTAATGAATAATTCATGGAGCCTTCATTCTCCTGACATGAACAAATATACTTTCAAATGGGAGGAGTGTGGCTCTATTTTAGTGTTCAGTCCATTTCTTAACTTAATAATTTTTAAAGGATTTTGTGATGTCCTTCCTTAGGTGAACTCCACAGGGAATAATTCTTAACGCTGTAATTAAAAGAAATAAACCGTGGCACAGAAACGTAACACGATTTCTACTCAGTGTGTCTGACGGTGACAGCCGAGTTTGGAGGTGGAGGAGGGAGGCAAAGTGTTTCAGGGTAGGAAAAAAAATGTAGAGTTCTCACCTAATAAGAAGGCAACAGCAATAATTGTTTCAAATTCTGGCCATAGTTTTCTCCTGTGTATATGAACAGGGCGCGAGGATAACGGGAATGATGAAATGATGATAATAAATTACCGTCCCTGTGTAATGTCATGATGATAATATTATCTTCTCACTCTTTGAAGATGCTTGCCCTTGCACTAAGAGGTGTGCTTCCATCAGGGACTCTCAGTCTTTGTACTTAGTTTCATGAGGTAGGTGACTCTTGGTTGAGAAGGATGCTTTGTGCATTTGTAGGAGGTTTAACAGAATTCCTGACCTCTTACCACGAGGTTTAGGAGTAACTGCCTCTCCAAGTTGGGACAACCAGAAATATCTGCAGACGTGGCCGCATGTCCCATGGAGGATATGTAGTGCCGTGGCTGGAAAGTACTGCTGTGCGTGATGAATTACAACTTCATCAGATTCTCACAGGTGGATGAGTGGCTATCCCCATTCGTAAATGAACAGAAGCTCAGGGTAAGTAACAGAACGAAAATCGGATCAGGGTTTGCTGTTATACAATGTCAAAGTTACTTTGTTGCATGTGATAATTCAGCGCATCTGTTCATCTGCCTTCTCCTCTTCCGTAGATAATGTTTTTAGCATGTTGACATAGGTCCGCCAGATGGTCAGTATTATTGTATGTTTTTGCAGAGGTAACACCAAATTCCTGAGACTTATTGTGTGTAGAAAGTAGAGCACTGTAATCAAATTAATAACTGTAACAACGGTGATGATAATGGTAACGTTCTCCACTACTGTGTAATTGAACACTTTCTATCTGAGAAGCTAAAGGATTTGCAGGATTCCCCGTTTCATTCCCATATCTGAGAGATACCTACCCGGCGTGTCCTTCAGTCCTAAGCAGTAGGACTAAGATTTGGGTTTTTATGTTTCTTCTTTTCTCTGCTGCCTCCTGGCACATATCAAGAGCACCTTGGATATTGGTTGAACCGTTGACTCAAGGAGGATCTGAGCTTTAGGAAGAAGCAGACAGCTTGCTGATGTGCTGGGTGGAGCTGTGAGTCAAGTCAAGGCAACCCGAGCCCAGGGACCCCACTGCCACCCGCTGTGCCACTACTGAGGATGACGAGTCAACGGTCCCAGTGCTGCCCCCACTGAACTGGTGGCGATGTCTTTTGCGATTCTGCGTTTAGGTCATAGTTTGCTGGTGATCTTAGCAAACTCACTCCCACCTTTCTCCCACTCCTGTGCTCCCTTTTTCCCTCTCGCCTAAAATGTCTCCTTTCTTTTTTGTTTGTCTAAATTGCATTTCCATTATGAGGCTCAGTTCAATCCCAGCTGTCTCTTGCCCTGCTCGCCTGGACCCCCTGAGCTCTCGGGGCCTCCTGGGGCTTCCACTGCCAGCCACCAGTGGTGGGAACCGGACACGTGAGCGGCATCCAGCCCTCAAGTGCAGTTCTTCCTGGCCGTGAAGCATGTTCTCAGGAAAGCAGCTTAAATTCCTGGAAACCTCAATCCTCCACTCTCTGACCAGCAGGGTAATATTGCTGCTGTGTTCTCAGAGCTGGGAGGATGCCATGGAGAGATGCTTGGTCTAGCCCTTGACCCCTGTGTGCTAATGAATGCCTCCTAACGCTGCCTTCTCCCTGGAGAATGTGCTCTCTGATTGATTTACGTGTGTGGGCCTTGTCTCCCCAACTACGCTGTAGGATTATAGAAAGAAATTTCCTTCAGAGTGAATCTTTAATGTGCCATGAAACTCCACGCGACATGTGAAACGGTGGCCAAGAGGCCGCCTCGGCGTTGAGAACATAATTTTCTCTCTTTATGCTCTGAACTCTGGTGTCTTTATCAATAACACGGAAGAGGTCACTTCCATTTACTTTGCCGTCCAGAAGGGCCGTTGCAAATGGGTTTATTTATAGGGTAAGCAATCGGCCAGTGTGTTCCAAGCAGCTAAGCTTCAGAACTGTAATAAGTCATTATTAATCTATCTCCACACATCGCTGAAGTTCCCGGGTCCTTTGAATGCTGCCTTGGCCCATGTCTTATTTTATCTGTAAAATTTGGCTGAACTCATAGCGTCAAGTGGGCTGATTGCTGAGATGCATCTCCAGGGACGGTCACCACGTAAGGGCTATGTGTTCTTATGTAGAGCACTTTCCAGGAGGGAGAGGTGGGCTCAGGTCCTGTCCTGCTCCAGAGGCCAGGGTTCATTGGGAAAAGCACAAACGCACCATGTGTCTGCTTTAGGGTTTCAGTTTTCCCAGATTTCACATGATCTTGGCCAATTCAGGGGAAAAAAGAAAAGAAAGAAACCTTTGTGTGTTTTTAATGTTCTGTAAAACGAAGCATCCAGATTAGATGAATTATAAATGACCTTTCATTTCATTTCTACGATTCTCTGTCCTAGAATCCTCATGCCTTGGTATGAACCAGTAATTTCTTATTTTCCTGACTTCACCTAAAATTCACACATCCCACAATAAACTGACCACCCTTGAATTTTCCAATCATATCAAAAAATCTGTTTTCCTCGGGTACTCGTCAGCAGTTTCTAGTTTTTTTTTAATCCCCCCTATGCCCCACACGTTTTCCTAGTAAAGTATGTAACAAAAGTAAATCTTCCCCCTAGTGTGTTTACGGTGTGAAAGACATTGTTATTCTCACCGCAGAGGTGGTGAATGAAAAATACATACTCCTCTGTCTCTGTGCACAACCACCCTTTGATCCACAGCCTTTTATCAGCAAATCCGAAGTGCTACCTTCTGCAAATTAGCACCACCTCCTGAGAAATTGTGCCAAGTTCCATTAAATGTAATTAGCATTCCTGTTGTTTCCTTCACATTGGAAAAAAAAAAAAAAAAGAGGAAAAACACTGTCTGTGAGTAACTCTGAACACACATCATGCCAAGTTAGACCAAGTTAGAGGCTATTGCAGGCTGGAAGCAGGGGATGGAAAATGATCTTGACACACAAGTTCACCTACATGGGGGCCAAAGGGGCAGAAACAATTTTTTTTTTTTTGCAGTTTTTGGCCAGGGCTGGATTTGAACCCGCCATCTCCAGCAAATGGGGCCAGCGCCCTACTCCTTTGAGCCACAGGCGCTGCCCAAAACAAATTTTTTTTATACTTGGATTTTGGGAGTAAAATTTGGCCTCCAGACGTAGAATTAAATAGTGAAACTTTCGGAAACATGGGGAGATAATTAGCTCACTCCATTTTAAGCTGACCTACCTTTGGGATTACTAAGCCAGAAATTCCAATATCCTAGAGCAGTTAATTTCGAAACGAATTTTGCCCCCTGGCGTATGGTTTCCATATAAAATAACAGTAAAACAGACAAACCCCAAACTACCACGTATCTGTTTTCCTTAGAAAGTCATGGTAAGAAATGACATTTTAATGCTCCATAAGTATAAAAGAATATGAGCTCAGAATAAAAACTAGTGCTTAATATCAGGCATACTTTATTGTCAGTAGTGGATAATCAAATCTCATTTAATTGTAAGGAAAAATCACATCATTATTTTATTGTAATATAAAAATAAAAGAAAAAAATCATTACTGCTTTTCTCTTCTGTTTTATTTCAAATTATACTATAGACTGTGGAAGCTTAGTTAGACCAAACCTGCATTCAGAAACCATTGTTGCGGGCGGCGCCTGTGGCTCATCGAGTAGGGCCCTATATACCGGAGGTGGCGGGTTCAAACCCAGCCCTGGCCAACTGCAAAAAAAAGGGGGGGGCACCTGTGGCTCAAGGAGTAGGGTGCCTGCCCCATATACCAGAGGTGGTGGGTTCAAACCTGGCCCCGGCCAAAAACTGTAAAAAAAAAAAAAAAAAGAAACTATTATTGGAAGAAACTTGGAGTCAGTATCAAGAACAGGTCCCTCTAAAACTCATTCGCTTTCATGCTGGCAAATAGAATTCAGAAACAACTGGATGTGTGAACGTATCTGTGCTGAGTGGTTCTGAAAGGAAGATGCTGGTTTCAAATGTTTTGTGTGAAATTGAGTTCAATTTGACTGGTAATTTTTTTTTCTCTGCAAAGCCATTTTATCTTTTTATTTCTTGCTGCCTTCTTTGTATTTCGGCATTTGTCATTTCAATTACAGGAATACATACTATTTTTACTCTTTGAATGCAATTTTCAGAAACACCAGCGAGAGAACAGTAGTGATATTAGGAGGTGATAGTTAAGACAGAGAATGGCTCCAGGAGGGTGGAACAAATTCAGGACGTTTTTTATTTTCATTATCTAGAAAGAAACTAATTCCATGGCCCCATCTACAGTTAAATCCCACTTAGAGCACAAAGCATCATAAAATGGAATAAAGTCATATTCCTTAGCACAGCGTCATAACTATTATGTCGTACAAGTTAAATAACTTTTGTGGGTCTGCTGGCTTCTCTCAGCGTGGAGGATGAGGGCTAGACGTGATCCACCCTGGGTCAGGCTGAGAAACGGAGTGAATACAAATGATCTGGGCTTTTCAGAAAGTGTCTGGGGGCGGCGCCTGTGGCTCAAAAGAGTAGGGCACCAGCCCCAGCCAAAAACTGTAAAAAAAAAAAAAAAAAGAAAGAGTTTGAATGGTCACTGTGAGCTGTGGGTGGAGGTTACTTCGTTAAACACATATGTTTTGAGCACCTGCCTTGTGGCGAATTCTGGATTGTGGATGAAACAGGAACCCTTCTTGGGTTTTTAGGAACTGCAGTCCTTCCCCTTGCAAAGTCAGCGCGTCTGTTTGTGATCAAACTAACGTGGACTCTTTACATTATTCATGATGGACTTGAAGTGAGTTAAAAATGGGAGGGGGGTGCATTTCTTAGACCTCACGATCCAGAGGAGGACACGATTGGAACCGTAATGGAATGGTGACTGTTCTCCCGCCTGCGGCCTCTCAGGCCTGTCATGTTGGTTTTATGCATTCATTTCTAATGAAGACAGATTTTTGCAGGTAGAAGTGGTAGATGAGGAGGAGGAGGACCAGAAGCAGCACTGGACATTTTTTCTCACAGCCTTATAATGAATCCAGTTAGCTATTCATTTTGTTCCAGATTATGCTGTGTTCTGAGGCAGCACTCTAGATCCCGTAACACTGTCCCCCTTGCCAGCATATGACGAACCTTGCTTATGTATTCACATATTCACCTCTCTCTGCCCCATTTCTGTGACCCTGGAAATGGGCCTGATCATATTCCCAGTTGGAGTGGAGAAAGGAGTTAATTTGTTCTAATAATCTCACTCCCCTTGTAGGACATTTCATTCCAGAGGCCAGACTGAAGTCCCTCGCTGGAAAATGATCTAAATGGTTGGGGGTTGGGCATCTGACCTAAATGAACCCCGTGTCATGAAAAAGAATAAGTCTAGACTTGGCTTCTGAATTATTGCATTGCACTGTACTCAATTCTATTATTGTTTGAGCTAGTTTGAGCCTGGAATTCTAATTCTAATTAATGAACATTGTAAGACAGCAGAGGAAATAAAGCTTTACTTGGCGGACTCCTGGAGGATTTGAAAAATCCTGAAGAAGGGAGTATATTGTCTGCCTGTATTTGAACTGTGGAAAAATATATGGAGTGCTACATTTTCTAGATCTGAGTCCAGAGAGGTGCCCACCCCTTTCACTGTGACCTGTGCCTCCCACCCAAACACCCGTCTGATATGAACCTTGGCACAAGACTTAACAGTTCAATTTCAGAGATGAGGAGGCTGAAAGTGACTAATCACTAATCAAATGGCATTTTATTTACTTGTGACTTATCGAGGTATAATTTCATAACATGAAGTGTATTCATTACAAATGTACGATTCAATTTTAAGTAAACTTATAGGCGTGCAAGCAACAACATGATCCTAGCTCAGAATAGATTCACTCTCCCCAAAAGGTACCCTGTTCTTGTCTGTAATCAGACTCAGGAGCACCTTCCATGTGAGTCAATCTGAGATCTGCTTTCTCTCTAGATTTTCCTTTTCTAGACATTCCACATCAATAAAGCTGGATAATCAATGATATTCTGCATGTGGTTTCTTGAATTTAGCAGAATGTTTTGGGGGTTCATCCACATTGATACATGCTTGTTAGTCTGTTTCTTTTATGTTGAGTAATATTCCACTATACGGATATGTTTTAATTTATCCATCACCCATTTATCATTGGATACTTGGATTACTTGCGGATCTGGGCTGTGATGTATAATACTGTTCCAAACGTTTGTTTCTGAGTTCTTATGTGGACCTTTGTTTTTACTTTTCTTGGATGGATATTGGGGGAGTGGGATGGCTGGCAAGTTAAAAATTGAACTTAAGAAAATATCAAACTGTTTTCCAAACTGGCTCTCTCATGTTATGTTCCTATCAGCAACATACAAAGTTCCTCATTGTGCCACATTTTTGAACTATTGTCATTCTAGTGGCAAAGTAGTAGTATCTCCTGCATTTTCCTAATATCTTTTCTTGTGCCTGATTTTTTATTTTTTTAGACAGAGTTTTACTCTGTGGCCCCCTGAATAGAGTGCTGTGGCATCATAGCTCACAGCAACTTCAAACTCTTGAGCTCAAGTGATCCTCCTGCCTCAGCCTCCCCAGTAACTAGGACTACAGGTGCCTGTCACAATGCTAGGCTTGTTTTGTTTTGGTTTTTTTTGTTGTTGTTGTTTGTTTATTTATTTTTCTACTTTTTAGTAGAGTTAGGGGCCTTACTCTTGCTCAGGCTGGTCGCGAACTCCTGAGCTCAAACAATCCACCTGCCTCAGCTTCCCAGAGTGCTAGGATTACAGGCATGAGCAACCACGCCAAACCTGTGCCTGGTTTTTAAATAACTTTGTTCACCTGCGCAATGGGTCTAAGTGACTCCTGAGGAATCTTACATCTCCATCAGTAATTCCCTTTCCTTTGTGAATTGGCAGAAGTGTAGACAGAGGGGCTGAAGTGGGAGGAAACCCCACCCTCACTTTCACGTGCAATCAGAGATTGGCCCCGTCACGTGGTCACATGCATAGAGCTTATAGGCTAGTTGCGGCAGATGGCACACGGGAGGACACGGAACTGACAGGTGAGTGAACCCCTCTGTGGGTAAGACACTCCATGTCTGAGAACCCTGCTTGGCAGAGCGTAAGCTCTGGATGCCACCTCCCACCCTATGGCTGTGTCCCCTCCACTGCGGAGCCTGAAAGCTGCACGTTGCCCTGTCAATTCAAGCTTTCTGAGGTTACCTCTTCCGGCCACACAGTAGCTGGTGGCATTCCTTTTATCTTTTCATAAAATGACTTGCTCTCTCAGCGTAAAGCTAGTCTCCGCACGTGTTTCTCAGCGGGGTTGCAATAATCTGTGCGCTCTGGGAAAAGGGCACTCTTTAGGAGCTAAAAGGACCCAGGCTTATCCATTTGTCCCCTGAGCGTGGGAGAGCCCAGAGAGACACAGAGTGATTTCTCTGTCGCATAGATTCGCAAACCTCCAAAGCTCTGAGGGCAGAAGACTACGGCCATGCGGGTCGAATGCTCAGCAGCCCTGAGACATTGGTGTCAGTTCATTTTGCCACGTAATCAAGATGGGCCTGTGCCAAGAGGAGCTGCTGCTCACAGACCACTGGGGTGGTGAAGCATGTGCCCTTGACATCAGATTTCTTCCCATGGAATCTCAGTGCTGCCTGCCGCACGGGTGACTTTGGACAAGCTGCTTAACCACGTCAAGCTTTGGCTATCTCAAATGTAAAATGGGATTAATAACGACTCTTGGCTCTGAAAGTCGTTGATAGGATTAAATGAGATCACACGTGTACAGTCTTAGCACCGTTCTGCATTTCTTTAGTGGTTACAATTTTCACGTTATATTTGATTTTACGTCTTTGGCACTTGAAAAGTGAAGAGCGTGTCCTTAGTGACTATGATTTAATAGCATGCAGTTGGGATATCCATTCATTCATACGGTAGTTAGTTAGGCTGAACCTATATGAGTCAGCAATTATTCCAGATCGCGGGTCAACAGACAGTGGCTTTCAGAAAAAATCCCCAATCCTCCGCTTGTTTTTGTTACAACCGTTTTGTTGGAAGGCTGTGATATCTCTCCGTTCATCTACTGTCTATAGCTGTATTTGTGCTACAAAGGACAGGGTTGAGTGATTGTGACAGAGACTGTGTGGCCAGGGAAGCCTAAAATGTTTATTATTTCCCCCTTTACCAAAAAGGTTTTCTAGTCCTTGTTCTTTTTTTTTTGCAGTTTTTGGCTGGAGCTGGGTTTGAACCTGCCAACTCCAGCATATGATGCTGGCACCCTACTCACTGAGCCACAGGTGCCACCCCCAGTCCTTGTTCTTGATACTGAGAATAAAATCGTGAACACATAGGTGATATTCCTAATCTCATCACAGTCAGCATGAGACAGACTCTAGACGTATACGGAAACACACTTGCGTACAAACTTACACAGAAAATATCTGTGCTAAAAAGTGTAATGTAAAAAAATAATATGAGAGAGAGGAGCCAAGGATGGGAGTGAGAGGAGATTTGTTTTGGGAGGCCTCAACTACAACTTGAACTTTATCTTAAAAATGTAAACAATATAACCTAAACATGTGTACCCTCATATTAATTGGAAAATTTTTAAAAAGAATTAAAAAGGATCCAATTTAAATGTCCTAACCTCACATTAGAATTTCAAAGTATCACTTTAGTAATTTATGGATGAAATAGTTTCCAATAGAAAAATAAACACTTGGCTCGGCACCCACAGCTCAGTGGTTAGGGCACTGGCCACATACCCCAGGGCTGGCAGGTTTGAACCCAGCCTGGGCCTGCCAAACAACAGTGACAGCTGCAACAAAAAAATAGCCAGGCATTGTGGTGGGCACCTGTAGTCTCAGGTACTCAGGAGGCTGAGGCAAGAGAATCACTTAAGCCCAAGAGTTTGAGGTTGCTGTGAGCTGTGACATTACAGCACACTACAGAGGGCAACATGAATTTAATGACTCTGTCTCAATTAAAAAAAAATAGGAAGAAAAATAAACACTCACTGTCCCACAGAGTTTCACTAAGCACATTCAACCCCCTGCCCTGGTTGCAAATAAATTCAGGAGTCAGTTTGGGGCATCCATACAGTTTGGTACACACGGAGCCAGTTTGGGGCATCCCTACAGCGTGGTAAACCTGAGCTGAGGCCATGTGGCAGTCTCGGACGGGCACATGGTGCTTGCCCCTGAGTAGGTGTTTCCCACACAGAACCGTGAGAGCAGCCCTGCTTCCAAGGAAAGGGTAGTTGAATTTGTAGCCCTCTTCCAGCCTGCTCATTTACGAGGAAGATGCAATCCAAAAGCATCAGTTCTGCAAACAAATGAATAAAGGCCCCCCATAAGACCTCAGGAGCAGCGGACGAGAAATAAGTGATATTCCCAACACAGAGAAGTGGTAAATGCTGAAGGTGATGGAGACCCTGAAGACCCTGGCTGGATCGTTATGTATTCTATGCACAGCCTCCCCCAAGTGTCTTACGGGATTCACAAACACTTGTGCTAAGTGTTACATATCAATAAAAACGTAAATAAGGAAGTAGGTCAGGGATGCTTTGTAAGATTTACCTTACGTCTTATTTTCAATAGAGTTTTCACAGTGGCCACCTTTTGTAGAACAAGTTGCTTGCTGTGACCACCGCTATCCAAGCAAATTGCATTATTAACTAGATCGTAGCAGGAACCAGGGTGCTGCCACAAAATTCCAGTACAGGGGTCAGCGAACCTTTCCTGGGAGGAACCAGATCGTTAATATTTTAGATTGTGGAGGCCCCATGCTCTCAGCAGCAAGAACTAGTTCTTCTCTTGCAGTATAAAAGCAGCATGGAGAATGCACAAGCGAATGTGGCTGTGTGCCGATAAAACTTTATTTACAAAAGCAGACAGGATCTGGCCTGTGGGTCGTGCTGTGTGGCCCCTGTTCTAGGAAGGCTTTTCCCTTACAGGTGTATTCAGAAGATCAACTGAGGAGCATCTGCTGTGCTTTTCTTTTTTGTCCTATTGACTAGGAGTCTATGGGAGTTAAGACCAGCAATGTGCCCTTGTAGGACATAGGACAGCTTCACAGACAGTGTATGTATTAATATTAATAGGAGGTTATGCTGCTGTTTACAAGTAATCCCAAGAATCTCAATGACAGCAAAACAAAAGTTGGTTTCTTGCTCATGCAAAGCCTACCGGGTGTCTCTCTGGGGCAGCTGCTCTCTATGCAGTGATTCAGTGTCCCTAAAGGTGACTTTAGTCACTGGAAAACACTTCTTGTTTGATGTCAAGAGGAAGACCAAGAATAGAAGGTTTTATGGTTTTATAATAGTTAAGAATTGACTAAGTAACTGGCAATTTGGGCACAGCTCATTGCAAGAATAACCTGAACTGGCTATGGCTCAGCATTAAAAGAGTCTGTTGTTTATTTGATAGATTGATTTGATTGATCTGTTGATAGATTAGTAATCATGAGTAAGCAGTCTGATGCGTCCGCTAGTAAAGAATCTATCTTTTTGATATTTATGGGGATATCTTACTTGCATAACCAGAATTTAGCCGGTTATCCAAGTAACTGAAATCTTAAAGAAAATTATTCTCTAGACCATTCCTTTTCATGCTCATGGCCTTTTTTTTTTATTTTATAATTTTATTTAATCATAATTGTATACATTGGTGCAATCATAGGGCACAATGTGCTTCATATACAATCAGAAATATTTTGATCTACTGTTACAGATAGCCTTCATGGCATTTTCTTGATCACTATATAAAGTCATTGATACTCTACATTTAATAAGTTTCCCCAGTACCCTGCTAAGATGCACCGTAGG
>CAUYON010174612.1:0-16113 GCA_963573935.1 Arctocebus calabarensis
TGAGCACATTGGATACTTTTTCTTCCATTCTTGGGATACTTTGCTAAGAAGAATATTTTCCAGCTCCATCCATGTAAACATGAAAGAGGTAAAGTCTCCATCTTTCTTTAAGGCTGCATAGTATGCCATGGTGTACATATACCATAATTTATTAATCCATTCATAGGTTAATGGACACTTGGGCTTTTACCATGACTTAGCAATTATGAATTGAGCTGCAATAAACATTCTGATACAAATACCTTTGTTATAATGTGATTTTTGGTCTTTTGGAAATATACCTAGTAGAGGAATTATAGGATCGAATGGCAGTTCTATCTTTAGATTTCTAAGTATTCTCCAGATATCTTTCCAAAAGGACCATTTTAGTTTGCATTCCCACCAGCACTGTTGGAGTGTTCCGTTTTCTCCACATCTGCACTTACAGACACATGACAAAATGCTCATCAACCTTAATCATCAGAGAAATGCAAATCAAAACTACTTTGAGATATCATCTAACTCCAATAAGATTAGCCCACATCACAAAATCCCAAAACCAGGGATGTTGAATTTTATCAAATGCTTTTTCTGCATCTATTGAAAGGATCATATAGTCTTTGTTTTTCCTTCTGTTCAGATGGTTAATTACTTTTATGGACTTGAGTATGTTAAAACAGCCTTGCATCCCTGGAATGAAACCTACTTGATTATGATGTATAACTTTTTTAATAAGAAGCTATAATCTATTGGCTAGGATTTTATTGAGAATTTTTCCATCTATATTCATTGGTGAAATTGGTCTAAAGTTCTCCTTTTTAGTTGGGTCTTTTCCTGGTTTTGGTATCAGAGTGATGTTTGCTTCATAGAACGTGTTGGGGAATATTACTTTCTTCTTAATTTTTTGGAATAGTTTCTGTAGAGTGGGTATAAGAGCTTTGAAGATTTTTTTTAATTTTTATTAAATCATAATTGTGTACATTAGTGCAATGAAGATTTGGTAGAATTCTGGTGTGAAGGCATCAGGACCAGGGCACTTTTTTTGTTGGGAGATTTTTTTATTGTTTCATTGATCTCAGTGCTTGAAATTGGTCTGTTCAGGAGCTATATTTCTTCTTGATTAAGTTTAGGTAGAGGGTGTCATTCCAAGCATTGATCCATTTTCTCCACATTGTCAAATTTCTGGGTATAGAGTTTGTTATTGTATTTAAAGCTGATCTCCTGTGTTTCTGTTGCATCTGTTGTTATTTCCCTTTTATTGTTTCTGGCTGAGATTACTAGAGATTTTACTTTTCTGTTTCTAGTTAATCAGGCCAAAGGTTTATCTATTTTATTTCTTTTTTTGAAAAACCACTTTTGTTTATATTTTCTCAATGATGTTTCTGTTCTCTATTTCATTAATCTCTGATTTAATTTTGTTTTTTCTTTTCTTCTGCTGGATTGTTCTTTTTCCAGTTCTATAAGATGGTTTGTGCATATGTTGATCTGCTTATTTTCTGTTTTTTGAATGTATGCATCTAGTTCAATAAACTTTTCTCTCAGTGCTGCTTTTGCTATATCTCATAGGCTTTGGTAACTTGCATCCTGATTGTCATTATGTTTGAAGAAACTAACAATTTCCTCTTTTATCTTTTCCTGAACCCAACGATAATTCAGCATATGGTTGTTTAATTTCCATGCCTTTGGGTGGCGATGAAGGTTTGTGTTGGAGTTTGAGTTCCACCTTTATAGCCTTGTGGTCTGTGAAGAAACAAGGCACAATTTCTATTCCTTTAATTTTGCTGAGGTTTGATTTGTATCCTAGAATGTGATCTATTTTGGAGTATGTGCAATGGGCTGATGAGAAAAAATTATATTCTTTTGCTTTGGGATGGTGTGCTCTGTGTAATTTAAAATTATTGATGTGATCAAGCGGTAGCTCATGCCTAGCACTCTAAGAGGCCAAGGCGGGTGGATTGCTTGAGATCAGGAGCTTGAGACCAGCCTAAGCAAGACCAGGACCCCATCTAGAATAAAAACAGAAAAAAAAAAGCCAGGCATCGTGGTGAGCACCGGTAGTCCAAACTACTGGATAGACTGAGGCTGGAGGATCACTTCAGTCCAGGAGTTTGAAGTTGCTGTGAACTAGGCTAACAGTATGGTACTCTACCCAGGGCAACAGAGTGAGACACTGTCTCAAAAATAAATAAATAAAAATAGAGTTATTGATATAAAGATATTTTGAAATTGGTGTGTTGCTATGTACCACTTATAAATATTTGTGGGAAGAGCATTTTTTCTGTTCCAATTTTGGCATATGCACAGTCAACGAGTAGGCACAAGAGAATTTTTTGAGGTAAAATTTTACTGAGATTTTAAATAATCGTAGTAGGCAGATGAAGCACTTTCACTGATTGTATTTCACTTGAGCCTTCCAAAACCCTCTCATCTATGTAAATAAATACTTTTCATTTGAAATAGCTGATGTCTAAGGGCACAGGCAACACTCTAAGTGTTTCATGTTTTTAAATTATAATCTTGACATGAATATTTAAAAATTAACATAATTCATTTGAACTTATGTATCTCATTTAAGTTCACAGTTACCCAGTTAAATAAAGTAGATATTAATATTGCCATCTTTACAACTAGAGAGACAGACTCAAAGAAGTAAAGGGATTTGTCCATGGTCATTCAGACATTTTCTGACACCGTGGTTCTGATTTGGTAATAGAAACAGAGATTTTGGAGGGATCAGATTATAAGACCCTGATTCTAAAGCCCTGTAGTCTAAAAAGCAGGAAGATAGCCTGGTCTTAAGGGACATTGAGACATATTAATATTTAGATGGAGAGCAAATCATCATTGTAGAGAATTAAATGTAGTATTGTATTAATAATATACATGACATACAGGCTCTGTCATTATAAAAAAGATTGTTTGCTAAATAAGCATACTGAAATGAGTTTAGCATCCCATTCTTCAAACTACTAGTTTCCCTGCTGGTGACTAACATTCCACTCCATTCATCCATCCAGTTCCTTTACACAAACCCTAGGCATTCATTCATTCTCATTCTCTTCCTCTTCTTCTTCTCTCTCCCCCACCTTTATTGTTAAGTAAAGACGGGATCTCCCTCTTGCTCAGGCTGGTCTTGGACTCCTGAGTTCAAACAGCCCACCCATCTCGCCCTCCCAGAGAGCTAAGATTATAGGCCTGAGCCGCTACACCCTACCCCTTACCCTTTCTTTCTTTATTTCTCTTTCTCCTTCTTTCTGCCCTCTATTCATCCTTCCCATTTGTATCTGCTTCTGTCCCTTCTTCCTTCTCGCTCTCAAGTGGGAATTACCCTTAACTGTGACATGGCTAAATCATTAGCACCTTTTCAACTTATCAACAATAATTATAGATTGATTGAATTATAAATCAATTGGATTATAAATTGATTGATTGAGAGGATACTATAACCTGATTCTGGGCAGCTTGGAGTGGGAGAACATTAAAGTTGAGCTTATTGTTCCTTCATTCATTCAAGAATTTACTATGGGCCGGGCGCAGTGGCTCACGCCTATAATCCTAGCCCTCTGAGAGGCCGTGGTGGGTGGATTGCTTGAGTTCACAAGTTCGAGACCAGCCTGAGCAAAAGCGAGACCCCCGCCTCTATATAAATAGAAAAACTGAGGCAAAAGGATTGCTTGAATCAAAGAGTTTGAAGTTGCTGTGAGATATGACGCCATGGCACTATACCAAGGGTGACAGCTCGAGACTCTGTCTCAAAAAAAAAAAAGAAAAAAGAAAGAAAGAATTTACTGGGTCATTAAATATTTATTGAGCACTATTATTTACCAGGCACTGTAATAATCTCAAAATATTAATATATAATGGTGAAAAACAATAGATAATATCACTAGCCTCTTTTATTAAGATGAGGGAGATATACATGAGTATATCCTATATCCAATTTCCTATTCTGACATGCTTAGGACCACAGTGCTTTAGATTTTTGATTTTTTTTTTCAAATTTTGGGATATTTGCAGTATATTTATAAGTAGTAAGTTTTCATACATAATAGTTGAGCATCCCTAATCCAACATTTCCTCTGAATATTATGTCAGTGCTCAAAAGGTTTCTGATTTTTGAAGCATTTCTTATTTTAGATTTTCAGATCAATGATACTTAAACTCTAATTTAAATAAATACATAAATGAATGTAAAATTGCGTTAGTGAAGAGTGCTGCCAAGATGAAGTGTTTAGTTCTATAAGAACTTTTTTTTTTAATTTTTAAAGGACATTTAAAACAAGCCTTGAAATACAGTGCTAAAGATTCTAAAAGGTTAGTATGGACTATGCTAACTTCATAGCTTTTCTTAAATTTAAAGAGGAATGGAGATGTCCCATAGAATTAATGGGATTTGCAGAATTAAGTGAGATCTGGTAACATTTATCACCACGCAGACCATAGAACTTAACTGTCAAAACTGAAAAGAGAAATCCATTCCTAGGTGTTCCCAGTCCTTGTCTGTAATAGCTACCTTTTACCTACATGGGCCTGTCATCTGTGTGATCAGAGGTGGCACAGCATAGCCACCTAAATGCATAGCATGAATATACACACATCCATCATATATCTGGTCCATACCATTCTCTGAAGCTCGCAGGACAGTTTGGGAAAGGGACACCAGAATATTTGCTCTTTTTCCAAGGAAAAGACATCTTAAAAGTACCAAATAACAAAACTAAGTCAAAAGCTTCTCTTTAAAAAAAAAAAAAAGTTTCAATCACACTGTCATATTAGAACACAGCATTCCATTGTACTGTGAGGCTACTTAATATGCCCCATCTAGAAAATGAAAAGCGGTGAAAAAATGGGAATTTTATGTATATTCGATATTATAATTTTCATGGGGTTACTCTGTTATATTTTGTGCCAGCTCCACTGGACGATGCTGATTATCAGCTGCAGAGCCTCTCTGTTTCTGCCTCTTCCTTCTCTGAGGAGAACAGGCTACCTCAGGTTATAGCTCAAACCTAGCTCCAGGTTCTCCATGTGGGACATGTGAATTGCTTCTCCAAAGGAGAGCATGGAATTCCCTCAGTTGTACCCATTTATAAGCTGCTCAAGAAACTAAAAACCCAGAGATCCTTTTTTTGTCCATTTGTTTATGTGCTTTTATTTCATCTTATCTCTGAGTGAGTTGTACTGGCCAGCCTCATTATCTCAGAGAATGAGTTTAGTTCTCTCATTCTTAACACAGTTGGTTTGCCAGTCAATATCAGCCTTTGAATTCTGCAGAGAATTAGAAAAATGTTTGTAGAACTCTCTCAGCAGCATTTTCAGAGCACTTCACAGGGCTACATAAAGTGTTTACTGAGACAATTGGCTAGGCATCTCCTTTTAAGGCCTACACGTAAATAAAAATGTGAAATCCTACTCCCTGCCTTTGTGACACCATTAGAATCCCATTCTTGATTACCTAAGTGGAGGTGAGAAAGTTATCCTACTTATCTGAGTCTCACTTTTCTTGTGGATAAAATGAGTATAATAACCTACCATACAAGGTTGTTATGAGAATTACATGAAATAATTTAGATAAACAATCTGGAACATTGCTTCGTACATGATAGAGAGACATGTAAGAAACAGCAACTTCAGTTATTAATAATATTACTGTAATACTACTAGTTTTGTTATATGTATTTTGTAAGTTCCATATGACATAGATTGGTACTAATAATAAGATCTAGTAAATCTAGTCAACATAAAACCTATCGCATGGCCTTGCCCTTCTAAACTTTTGTAGATTTTATTTCAGCCCTTGCTTTAACACTCCAAGTTAAGTGTCCTTATCTGTAGTGTCATATACTTCCACACAGAATGTTTCAGCCAGCTGTGCCTACAGTATAAAATTCAAATTAAGTTACTTTACTTGCACTACAGAGAAAAGAATTGACAACTAGCTTCAAAATTCAAAACTGGATATTTAAAAGTGCCTTGGCATTTATACTTGGCTGAAGTGAAAGTCCATTTAGCAATATAACCCATTCATGGTTTTGTGAACCTTTAAACTGGCCATCACTGCCTGGTGACAGTCTCACACCTCTATGACTGATGTAGCAAACCCCTGTGAATGTGTCAGAATACCTTGATCCTAGCAACTCTTCTTGTTAGAGATATTCACTATGCTTTAGGACAGCAATAGATATAAATAGAAATGAGCCTGTGGTTGCTTTACATAAAGAGAATTTACTGTGGAGTTACTGTTGGAATCAGGGTTATATTTTCTTTATTCAACAATTTTATTCTGAACCATCCTTCTTGAAGAGGTAAGTATAGATTGAAACATTTAAGCATTGAAGTATTGAATGCAAATTTACTATATCAAAGAGCTAATATATTTTGGAGACAGGTTATGCTACATATTGGCTAATAGTTCAGTAAATATAAATACAGTATTTTTAAGAACTTAGAAGAAAGAAGAGTGAATTGTGCTCATATACCCCAAAGTAAACATCAATAGTACCTTAGAGGATGCCTGTAGGTTCAAAATACCTGTAACAGAGGAAGCAGTGAGGAGGAAGGGCAGGGTGTCAACATATAGAGGAGAAGAAGATGTTTTTTGAATACGGATAGACCTGTGTAGTATGAGTTCCTCAAGCTAACTAAACAGGTCACTTAGCTTCTTCAAGCTATGGTTTCTCATCTGTACAATATTGCATCCTTACGGGTAACAAAATAATCAAGATAGAGATATTTTTGCAGTGCTTGGTACTGGTATTTCTATAAGTAGCAGCTGTTATCATTATAACATCATCATTATCATTATCAAATTACATATAGAATATTTTGCTCAATTAGAGTTACAACATTTTAATAGGGATATTTAGCAATCAGAACAACCAACATGGTAGTGATACCTACAACATAGAGTTTGAAAAAACAGCAGAAGAAACTGAAGTGAGGGAGGCACTCACTCACCTTGAGGAAGGGAAGCAGGCTAGGGAGGATGTCAGTGTAACTGCAGAATTTCTTCTTCAGAAGAGAGTAGACTATATCTCCCCTGGGGGCAAAACTAGACTAATGGGGAAAGATGCCAAAAGGCAATTTTGAACTGAAAGTTTAGGAAAAAAAGAAAAGTTCATAGCAATTACAGATGGTGAAAAATCAGATGGGTTGGCATGTTCTGTAAAACCATTTCTGGAAATGAAGTAATACTTTCAGTGAGGAAGTGATAAGATTATGTTATTTTTAAGTAGCTTGAGTTGAGGATTACTTGACACCGGCAAATACATATAGGACTTTAGTTAAAGGACAATTAGGCAGCCACTGATTTACGTGAGTTTGTCAATCTCATATGCATATACCTCTGGGAGCAATGCTACTTAGCAAAAGATGAAAATGACATTGCTGCAAAAATTTAAAGCAGAACAGTGTGTGTATGTTTTGCTGATGGTCTCTTGTTATTTAGCTAGCAATCTTTCTTTTCTTAGATTTTCCTTATAGGAATACATCTTACAGCTATGCCTGTGAGGAATACAATTAAGAGCCTAACATTATTCTGTCTTTTTAAAGAATCTAATCCTTCTTCAGTCTTTTGATTCCCTTAAGGGTCAACAAAGGAGAGGGTATGCATTCATGTGTTTGTGCAGGTATGTGTGTGTGGTAGGGAAGTAGAGGTGTCAAATAATAAAGCTACCAAATATTTTAGGTGATCCTTGAATTATTTCAAATCAGAAAAATATTCCTATGAAACTCCAGAGAGGCTTAGTCATAATTATTTATAGAGAAAAAAATGCAGAGAGCATTACAAATGCTGCATGTATCATTGCATACAAATTTAATTTGCATCAAATTTAATTTGATATTTTCTTGAATTGCATCCAGTATTGTGGAAGTAAGGGATTATCTTCCCATCCTTCCTGAGAGAAGATACTTTGTTGAGTTGTGTTCTTCGTTTAGTAATTACTTATCTTTTGGGCAGCTCCTGTGGCTCAAAGGAGTGGGGCTCTGGCCCCATATGCTGGAGGTGGCTGGTTCGAACTCAGCCCTGGCCAGAAACTGCAAAAAATAATAATAATAATAATAATAATAATTACTTATCTTTCATGACCATAGACAAGTGCCGGGATGTGTATTTAGAACCTCTGGAAACTCACACAAAGGTTATTTCAGATCTTGATATATGTTTAGACTTGAAAACTGTTCCTTCAATTCTTCTATCATTGGAAAGTAAAATAGTGACCTTTTTTTTTTAAGATCAGATTTCAATCTTGAATTTATTGGAATCATGCTCCAGTCATCAGAGCTTCAAACACCAAACAGTTAAGGAAATCAGCAAAATCAGCCTTTGCTTTTCATATATTCTAGGCAAGATTAAGGCTTTTTAAAGAAATACTTCATGAAAAAAAGCAAAAGCATAAAGGAGAAATTAGAGTGGCTTTAGTGATAGTTAAAAAGAAAAAACTCACAATTTTATTCTTTTTGTTCTAGAGAGAAGAAAATTGATATGAAAGAACACAACTTGATTTTTAGGTTTTATGGTGGGGTCCTAACCTAATAATGAAAGCATTCTGTTAAAACCATCATTTGTAAAAATTACAACTAATTAAAAATATAATTGCCAATGTTCTTTAGGATTTGAAAACATCCTTAAATGTTTAAGCGAATGGTTTCTAGAGTTGCCAAATGCATTCCCACGAGAATTTCTTAAGCTGCGGGAACACAGAGCCATGTACAATTTCATTTGCCCATAAGGACTAAAATTCAAGGACCTACCTACGTATCAAGGTTGAGCCTTCATATTGAGTATGAAGAGTAAACTAGTAAACCTATTCAGTCTGATGTGGGTTTGTTCTCCCCATTAAAGAGAAATCTTATTATTTTTATTTTCTCTTTTTATAGCCTGTATTTTTTCCATCTGAGATTCCCACTAGATAGATTTGTGATATCCTCCATCTCTCTGAACTAAAATTTGTAGACGTCTATCTTCACGATTACTAAATAATTTGTTTTGACAGTCGTGTTTTCAATTTCTAAGAATTCCTCCTTATTATTGGATCCCTCACTTTCCACAGTCGTTTGCTCTCATATACAATGTCCTTTTGACTTTAGGAGTATTGATTGGAGTTATTTATAAGTTCTGTCTTTCACTCTCTTCTGTTTCCTTTGTGGTGATGTGTGTTGGTTTAACTCTGTCCTTCTTTTTCATGCAGATGATTTTCCTCAGATGTCTGTGATCTTTAAAGTCAACTCATGTTTGTAAATTAAGGATTAGTGTGATCAGAAGAAGGAGCTAGTATGAGTTTCCAGAACAATGCGGGTTTCCTCAGCACTATCATCTGCTTGTTTCCACAGCCTCTGTGCTGAAAAGGATGTCATGGGGGAGAAGTGGACATGCTCACTGACCTCTTTAAGAGGGTGGCCTGGGACCTTTCACAGATAACCACGATTGTTATCTGAGGCTGGAGCACTTCAAATTACTTCACCTTTTTTCTGCTAACAGGAAGTAATAGAACCGCAGTTCATTTTTTCCTTCTATTTGTAAAGGTGTTCAGGAGTATCTGGGGCTCTGTTCTGATTCTCTCTTCAATCAAATTTACCTAAATTAGGAATCCAGGCAGTACCCGCTTTGTTTAAGGGGCTTTCTTACAGGATTATATGGGGTGCAATCAACATAGCCAGTTTTGGGAGAGGAAGGGAACTAGTCTGGTGGCTCCATGGAAAAGTCCCCACTCTGTGAACTTGCTGACCAAATTTGTAAATTCTTTAGGGGAGAGATTCTCAACCTTGCTGCATATTGGATCACTGGGGATTTTTTCAAAGATCCAAATGAAAAGGCCATAGCACAAAACTACTGAATTAGCAATTTGAGAAGCTCTTCAGGTGACTGCATGGCACAGTCAGAATTGGGAATGAGTGCTCTAGGTCATGGTTCTCACACTTGAGTGGATAGGAGAATTAGAGGGCTTACTAAGACACAGATTGCTGAGTTCCCATCTCCAGCGTTTCTAACACAGTGGGTCTTGGTGAAGAATTTGCATTTCTAACAAGATCCTGGGTCATGCTAATGCTGCTAGTGCAGGGACCACACCACATGGGGAAAGTCACTGCCCCAGGAATTTGGTGGGAAGATTGACTCTTTCCTTTGGCCTTCCCCAGCTGAGCCTCATTTCAAGTTGAGATTTCTCTGTTGTTTTCTTCAATCTACCTAACCTCATTTACATTCTGTCTTCCATGTAGTTGTCAAAATTTCTGGTTCAAAGATGGCATACTTTATTGTTTTGTAATTGCTGTTCCTTCCTTTTACTTATTTCAATGAGATCAGAGTAGGACAGGAAAGGTAAATGTCTTAAACTAGTATGTCCCTCTTCCTTACACACATTAATGTTTAGCTGCATATACAGTATTGTACTTCATTTAAAAAACTTAAGAGCATATCACAAAGGTCTTATTTTCTGAAACATTCTTTTATAGTATAATTTTCTGTGCCTGCATAACTTTCTGCATTTGGACAAACCATAATTTATTTAACCAGTTGCCTTTTGTAGAACATGTTATTTCTACTGCATTGCTATTTTACATGTTATAATTCATATATAATTGAGGCTGTATCATTAAATACAATCATGATTTTATAGATATGCCCCTATGTGTGTGTATCTACCTGATATAATTTGTATATGATTGAAGCTATATTATTAAATACAATCGCTATGTTGTATGTATAACTCTGTGGGTATAATATATACTCATAGATATATAATATATAACTATGCTGGTCAATATGATATACAAAGTCAAATTAAAATTAATTCAAATTAAATTTACTTCCTTGGCCACGCTAGGCATATTTCCATTCAGTACTCAATGTAGCTAGTAGCTGCCATATTGCACAGTGCAGATAAACAGAAAACTTATATCATCTTGAAAAATATATTGAATAACCATAGTAGATAAGATGAATCCATAGAATTTGAATGGCCACATCTCATAGAAAATATAAAATTTAAAGTCATTAAAAAAAAGAAAGAAAGTAGGGAAGTAAGTGCTTAGAATTCTAGGATTAGAGTTTATGGTATCACTTCTTCACACTTGCCTTACATTCATGAGACTCTGAACTTACAGGTTACATGGATAGCATTTTTCTAATTTAAAATAAATGAGTTAAATGTAGAAAGAGTTTAATACTCAGGAGCATTAGAATTATTATATATACCATAGGTCAGCCTCAAACCAATATTATGTTATGTACAGTATCTATTTAGTAAGGTATCTCTACCTAAAAAATAGCTCTATTCTACTCTTAACTACTCTGTAAGATTCGCTGTTACATTAACAAGAATAATAAAATCTTATATTGAATGTTTTCATCTCTTGGTAGATATATCCTGATTTCAAAAAACAAAAAAAAAAGGCAACCCAAAATACCATTTAGATTGAAATATTTACTAATCATTTTCATATTTGTAACAGAAATCATTATTTTATTTCTGAGTGGATAAACCAAAAAGGAGTACAATTCATCCCGTTATCAAGTTAGGTATCTCCCACTCTCACGAGTGAAAATTCACCTACTGGCTTCAGTTCCTTGCACACACCATAAACCTGTTTCTGTGATGGCCTGCCAAGTGAAACAGTATATGAAGAACATGTGGATGTCATAATAACTGCCACCCCAAGCAGCAAAGTGTGGGAGATGATATTATCCTGGCAGTGGACAGGACTTTCATATGAATCAGTAGCTACCTTTTGGAATCAAGAACTTTAGCTGCAGAGAGATTGGAGAGAAATCTTTCAGCAATAGACACAATTGCCTATTAAATTCTTACCCTTGTAACATTGAAAAATTATATATAAATCTTACCCAGGTAAGTTAAACCTCTTTGTTTCCACCTGTCATAAGCCATCTTGGTAATGAAATAAGCCCTGAAAGCACCTCAACCCTTTAACCATGTGATAAGCAAAGCTGCAAAGCTTGGGAATATGTTGGCACAACACTCAGCTTTCTACTCCAAGAACAGGAGGAGCAATTATAAGGATACTGCTTATAGGGTTCTTGAAGGTGAAGTATTTTCTTAATGATTAAATGATATCCTCAGTCCTTCAGGATACAAGAGTATTTGATGAGGCTTTGCTCAAACCCCACATTTGTGTATATTTGCCTTTTTGAAGGTGATGGCCATCTTCTTTTTATTTACTAATGCTAATTTACCCCCTGCTCTGAAATTTCCTAGTAGATGCAAAAGGCAGGTTAGGTCCTCATAGCATATTATAAATCTCTCTATGGCAAATTGCATGGGGGTAGGAGGTGGGAGTACAAACTTGTTTACTTAGTTTTCTTTTAGGCTTAGGAAAGGTGCCAACAATGCTATCATCCTTCAAAAACTCTCTTCTTGGCTGGGTTTCATTTTATACTTGATCCTAATTAGGTGAAAATAACACATTTGTGGATTTTTTAGCATTTTTAGTAAAAGCTGGAGAGCACTTTGTGAAACTTGATGTGAACATTGTAAGTCAGAGGCGTAAACACACCCACAGACCTTCCCTGCTGCATTCCCAGAAGTTTCCTGTTTATGTTTGATAGTTGTAGCCCATTGAACTGTAACACAGACTGACTTTTCTCAGATCCTGAACTTGGCTCCCTATGTTACTTCTTGAAGACATTTTCCTTACAGTAATGCTGGTTAGTTTTTGCAAATTATACACCTCTTTTTCATAAAAAGAGTCTACTGTCTACCTCTGCTCACATTTTCACTGCTGCCAAGAATCATAATATATTGTTATTAAATATCACCATGATCATATTACCATTATCGGTAGTAAATGCCATTCATTAAATGCTTACTTTGCACCAAATCTTGTGCTGTGCATGTACAAATACCATCTTGCCTAATCCTCCTGCTGTTTTCTTTTTACAAATGAGGTCACGAGACCTTAGAGAAGTCTCATAACTTACAAAAGGCCACACATGTTAGCAAGGGAATGTATTGATTAAG
This sequence comes from Arctocebus calabarensis, assembly GCA_963573935.1. Lineage (NCBI taxonomy): Eukaryota > Metazoa > Chordata > Mammalia > Primates > Lorisidae > Arctocebus > Arctocebus calabarensis. The sequence goes on from CAUYON010174612.1 coordinate 12,954, forward strand.
GCAGTGGTTCTGAACCTTCCTAGTGCCGTGACCTTTTAATATAGTTCCTCATGTTGTGGTGCTCCCTAACCATAAAATTATTTTCATTGCTACTTCATAACTAATTTTGCTACTGTTATCAATTGTAATGTAAATATCTGATATTCAGAAGACCACCAAAGGGGTCGCAACCCACAGGTTGAAAACCGCTGGATTAAGGTTTAGTTGAACGGAAAAGGATTCAGTGTAGGAATCCTATTTCCTTAAACACAAGGAACTTATTTGGCTCACAGAACTCTTGAGAGGATTGAAGAAAGAGACTCCTGTCTAAGCTTTGGCTGTTTCTTCAGATCAGAGCCGAGACCTCTATCGCCTAGGCAGCTGCTGCTCCTGCTGGGATATTGTGAGCACCTGCTGAATAATGTGGCCACTGCCCTGGCTACTAGACCCAAAGCAGCCACTTCTCAGATCGTCTGTATTAACTTAATAGATACTCTGTGCCCTACATCTCTCTCCACTCGGTCTAGTTATGATTCCAAGTTTCCAGCAAATACATCTGTTTGGCAGAGCCTGGATTACATTTAGAACCTTAGGCAAAAGTGAACATGAGAGGTGTAGTTTTTAGTGGTCAGTAGCCAGTGTCCAGTGGAGGGGCCATGATGGGAAGTGAACTCAGGTCAGTGTGATTCAGTCAACCCATGTCTCTAACCACGTAGAGAGTGTTTCCTAGTTTATATGCCATGTGACTGACACATTCTTCTTTGTATGATAAACAATTTTATCAAATCCTATCTACTGAATTATATCCCTTCAGTAGACATTTGTTATTTTCTTTGCCTGCCCCACATCTGAACACACTATATGTGAATAATCCCCTGCTTTGTGAGACAGAATCCACCCCTCCATGACAGAAGCTAAAAAGACCAGAACTTTATCCTCTCAGCTTCCCTTGCAACTAAAAGGTGGGTTCAAGTCCACAAAATAGGGTTGTGGTGAAAGACCAAGGAACCACCAATTCAATAACTTTAAATTAGAATATCAGTGCTATAAAAATAGTGACTGATGAAATGTACACCCTAAGAAGCGTGGCACCTGTGGCAATGGGTGCATGACAGGGTTCAGTGGCAAGTTGATGGTATCTGTATTGAAGACTATAGTATCTCTGCCCAGTGGAGGTGACAATGGTAACTTCGCCAGACCAGTTCCTGTCTTAAGTTCAGCTGTTGTTGCTGACTGCTTAGCTTTCACAGCTAGTCTCAGCCTTCTATTAGTTGTTCATTATCAGTTTAATGGAAGACTTTTCTATTTAATTTAGCCCAACTCAGTTTTCTGTTGTTTGTAGCTGAGTACCTCAACTGCTATACTTCTTGAAGGAAGGGTTATGTCCTATATTATCTTTTATTTCCTCTAGTGCTTTGTGTGGAAGTCAGGACATTCATCAGTTTAATTCATTTGTTTCACTGAAATTTACTAGGTACACAAGTCCTCTCATTAGAAAATACAAAATAGCAGAACAGGAATCCTCTAATACTGGGGTCCCCAAGAGGGGAATGGGCTGTGCAGAAGGAAGAAAAACATCATCTGTATTTACAGCCAGTCCCCACCACTTGCATCAACCACCTGAGCTCTGCCACTTGTCAAATCAACAGTGAACACTACTGTAAACTGCACATATGAGGGTTCTAGGTTGCAGGCTCCTGATAAGACTCTAATGCCTAATATCTGAGGTAGAGCTCCAATGTTGATGCTAGCGCCAGGGAGCAGCTGCAAATTAGATTATCATCAGCAGAGAGGTTTGACTGCACAGAGACCATAATAAATCAATGGCTTGCAGACTCATATCAAAACCTTGGATTCCCCCAACCTCTAGTCCATGGAAAAATTGTCTTGCTTGAAACCAGACCTTGCTGCCAAAACTTTTGGGGACTGCTGCTCTAAATGTCCCTGTCTATCTGCTGAAATTGATCACCCTTCCTGCTCACAAGTCATTTTATAAGTGATTTCAGGCTACTTAAATGAAAATATTATACATTTTGTGAATTATTTGGTGCCCACATTTATATATCTATACCTATCTATCTAGTTATAATTTATTGAACTTTCTATGTCCTAATGTAGTCTGACATTCATTGTCTCATTTTATTGTACAACCCTAGGAGAATAAAATAAGATACAAAGAGATTAAGTATAAGTCATATAGCTACTAAAATGTGGAATCAGGGTTCAGTCAAAGTCAGTCTACTCCAGGGATCACACTGTTGATCAACATACAACAGAGCTATGAGCTATATCTACTTTAAGGATAAATGGGGAAAGTTGAAGCTTAAGTTACATGAACACTTAGGGGTGAAAGTGTGCATTAAGATATTAAATTATTTTAAGACACAAAGTGACCCTAGTCCCTTTCAGTCCCTATTAAGAAAAGTGTTTATACTTTGTCACCTTGGCTATTCTGGTATCATATTCACAAATGAGTCACAAATCTTTTAAATCAGTTCTAGGCACTTTGTTTTTGTAAATGTATTTGTAATAAACAGGACTTTTTTTTAAAAAAGATTTATTTCTCATTAAGGCAAAGCCACTTTCTGAGATCAAATATTTCAAAGCCTATTTCTACTACCTTTAGAAATAAATATTTATGATGATTATAGATTTTGAGGCAACTTGTTTATACAGAAATCACTTACATAAAGTACTACTTGAGTATAAACTTAATCAAAATTACTACCAAATGGTAAAGGTGGGTGAAATCAAATGGGAAAAATAAGGATGAGCTTTAAAATGAGTAATTGTAGCTTCTGAATTATAACTGTATCAGAATCACTTTACTACATGAGCAGAAGATTGAGAGTATTATAAATGACTTACATATGCAGAAAAATTGTTACTTAACTATGTCTTCCCAGTTCCAAAAATCCTTTTACGTTTTGAAGAAATACATTAAATAGCATGTTGTGCTATGCATTTTAGCCAAACCCTTTAATTTTATTGTCTTAATAACAGCCCCTTGGGGTTGTTACAGTGTCATCCCTTTTTTACACATGGGGAAACTGGAGGTTAAAGAATTTAAAATACATTTAGAACTATTGAGATTGGAGTTAACTCAAACCTTCAACTCTATTAAGGTATAATTGACAAATAAAAATTGCATATAGAAGTATTCCCTTTTCTCCACATCCAC
>CAUYON010174613.1:0-30362 GCA_963573935.1 Arctocebus calabarensis
AAGTTGTTAGGAAACTTCGAAGGGCTTTCCGGCATAAGTGCTTCAGTGAGGATAGGACCCTAGGAGCCGTCCAGAATTGGACATGGCCATCTCTCCTCCCTGTGGCAATAACTCCACCATGTGGAAAAAATGTGCAGCAAAGATCATTGGTCATAGGAGCAAATGCAATTGGAGTTTTCAGTTCCAGGGCCCAGATCCTGAGGAGTCTGTCATCTGCCACTGTGGCAAGGTACAAGCCTTCTGGAGAGAAGCACACGGATCTTAGTGAGCTAATTTGGACATCACTGTCGTCCATAGAAGGGTCAACCTGGGTGTGGTGGAGTGACCTCAGCCTTTCGCCAGTGTAGGGGTCCCACATAATCACATTGGTGTCGTAAGAAGCCGTGACAAGCAAGGCAGAGTCAGGAGAGAAGTCACAAGAGACAACACTGCTTTGGTGGCCTTCTAGTTTCCAGATTAATGTGTAGGACCGCATGCTCCATGGAAAGACCGACTTCTCTCCAGCTGCAGAGCACAGCATGCTACAATCTGGGGAAATGGAACAGCAGTAAACCCATTACAGGTGGCCCGATAACACCTGAATCTGTTTACCATGTTTATTCAGGTCCCAAATGCGAAGAGTCTTATCCCGTGACGCAGAGACCAATATCAAACTGCCGCTGGGTGTGAAGCTCAGATCTCTCACAACATCTTGGTGGCCAGAAAGATTCAAAAGCAGGAGCCCTGTCTGAACCTCCCAAATCTTGATCTGCCCATCATTGAGTCCTGTAGCCACCAGCATCAGGCAGGAGACATCTGGCACCGGGGGAGGGTGGCGTGCCCAGAGCTTCCTGCTGGGTGGGGAAGGCCATGGGCTGAAGGCCAACCCCCAGACAATCTGCCCACAGTCCAGCGTCTTTTCCTTTGGGCTGCCTCGCCCTTTGGTCTCATTTTTGCTACTTCAACTTTTGGCTTCAAACCCTTTAGGGATGAACTGCTCCTCCAGCGGCCAGGGGATCAGCTTGACTATGCAGTGTCCTTGAGACCAAGCGAACCAGTACTGCTGATCTAGGACATTTAAATAACATGACAGAAAGGAAGAGGACACTCTTTTTGTTTTCCTTAAAAGGGAGTTCTAGAAAAAGCGGACATGGCTCGGCACCTGTGGCTCAACCGGCTAGGGCACCAGCCATGTACACCTGAGCTGGCGGGTTCGAATCCAGCCTGGGCCCGCCAAACAAAAATGATGGCTGCAACCAAAAAATGGCCAGGCATTGTGGCGGGCACCTGTAGTCCCAGCTACTTGGGAGGCGGAGGCAGGAGACTCGCTTGGGCCCAGGAATTGGAAGTTGCTGTGAGCTGTGATGCCACAGCACTCTACCCAGGGTGACAGCTTGAGGCTCTGTCTCAAAAAAAAAAAAAAGGAAAAGAAAAAGCGGACAGTTAGTGTTACTTGCCTGTGATGAAATTATATATTCTGTAACATAGACTTGAGAGCCTAGATCATTTAATTTTGATCTTATGTATGCGTTGTTCATTTTTTAATAGTTAACATTATCATCTGCCTATGAGGGAAAAAAATCAGTAAAAGTAAGTTAGCTTTTCTTATTAAACCCTTGATCTAGTTTCCTGCCTAAGGGCTATTATATCCCTGCCAGTAATCATTTGTAAACATATGTCTCTTCAAAAGCATTCACTCTATCTCATGCATCATTCTGTCAGCTATTCTCACTTCCCATTCAATCTGTATTCCTATATGAACTTGATAATTAATGCTTAGGAATGTGACTTACATCATGTTTTGTTTCACCTTCCCCTAAAAAGAATTATTTGGATATTTCAGCTAAATAATTACTAGGAGTGTATGCAAAATCTTGTAGTATTCCCTTCTGAGGTCATGTGACCCGAGAGTCCTTTGCCTTTTCAAGCTTTGGAGGTGTTTTCCTATATCCTTAATGGTTCCTTCTTTCACAGAAGCATAGTCTTTCCCTTCCCCATTTTCTTTTTTTTTTAAAATTTGGTTTCAGAAGTAAACTCTAAAAATTTTCTTATCTGTAAAGGTATTATTTAATGTCTCCCTAATGTCACCCTAGACTATTTTCATTTCTTAAGCCTGCTGTTATGTTCCATATTCTTCCTTCTCTAGCCTACATAAGTAGGGTTTTTTCCCTGATATGATCTGTTTTTATTCTATCATGAATTTGATTCTGCTCTTTTTTTTTGATTCTGTTCTTTATAGATGTTTCATAATTCAAATCATATTTATTAGTATCCACTCTGTGCAAGATTTACTGGTGATTTGGGGGGAAGTCCCTGTCCTTTAGTCGAGAGACACAATGAATGTATGTAATTATAACACAGGGTGGAGGAAAGAAAAGAACAGATAGGTAAGGACTATATAAAAAATGTCAGGAGAAAATGGAAAAATTAATAAAGGAAAGAGAAATTTGAGGAATACAGAAAACATTAATAAGGCGTATCATAATTTCCCCTTATATCTCATATGTACAATATGGAAGGTATTAAATAAATCATTTGGAATTAAAATTCACTGGACCACAAAAATAAAGGGTATCAGTGTGGAATGGAGTATAGAAAATCAATCAAATGGAATGAATTGTAGTCAAATGCAGTAGAATGGAGTAAGGAAAATTCTGAAGAGAAACCATTAAGAAGAACCTTCAACAAGGCCCATTCAGTACAAGGCAGAGATACAAATGCCATGTTGCAAGTAGAATGTGGTAATGACTATTCCCCCTAAACCAAAGCATTTTAACAGTTAAAGGAGAGAAGAAATCCTAGAGGAAGTGGTAGATTAATGACATGAGAATCTGTAGGAATAAAATTGGAAATAGATGATCAGCAGCTCTAAGAACATCATTGGGCAGCTAAAAATATAAACTGATATATGTGTATTTTGGACAAAATTCCAAAAACATAAAAAGTGATTTAATCTAATCCAATTTTCTGCCATCATCATACTCCCCAACTCTTATTTATTTGGGGTGGGAAAGAGGTTGGTGGATTACTTGCAATTATCCTATAGTTTTAAAAGTGAAAAACATATATATGAAATGACCTAATGATTTTACTTTCTGTTTAGGTTATACAAAATAATTAGTGGTTTTGTTTATAATCTTTTTGAGTGTGATATTTCTTGAAGCAATCTCCAGAGTGCGGGCAGGCTACTTCTTGCATGTCTCACAGTAGAAAATGGTCTTTCTCCTTCCACCTTTCTCATTTCTTCTGCTACAAACTATGCGATCCTTTGCTGATTTTTGGTATGTTCCCTTACAAAATGCATCTTCCTATTTAGCCTTTCCTAAGTGTCAGAAGGTGGTGGTCTTCCCCCCTTTCTGGAATACATTGTTCAAAAGCTGAGTGATGAGATTTCTCCTGTAAGAAAGGTGTGTCTGCAGTGTTTCTCCACTCTCCTCCTTATCTAATGAGTAAAAGATGTACTTATTCACAAATGCAACTTCCATCAGCCAGAAGAATAGTTTCCCCACCATTTGTAGGACCTCCTTGTAAATCTGTGACACCCATGGTACTGATCAGCTCTGTCCCCTCTTCCCATAAACTTTGTGTTCTAAAATAATTGTCAGTTTTTCAAATTGAACAGGGTGTTTCCTCTTATAACCAGTGATTGATGGCCAATAAATGTACTCAGCATTGAGTATTTGAAGGCCAATGAATGTACTCAGCATGGTCACTAACCTCTTGTCATGGAATGAGAGTCACAAAAAGAAAAGTGTATCAGAGTCTTCTGACATCGGAGTGGAACAAGAAAATCGTTATGTCAGATGAGGTCCGACATAGGATGGGAAAGGGTAAGCAATATTCACAGCATGTAGATAAACCAAAAACTTTTTAAAAGAGCAAAAACAGGAAATTATTCACATTTCTATTAGAATAAAATTTAAAAATTTATCACGAGGAAAGAAGAATATTTTAAACATGTGGTATTAAGAAAAATGAACTTCTACATGCAAAAGTAAGAAATTGTATCTTACACCACCTACAAAAGTTAACTCAAAATGGACCAAAGAGCTAACTAGAAGAGTGTTTAAACTGTCAAACTCTTAGAAGAAAACACAAGAGGAAAGCTTTACATCATTGGCTTTGGCAATGATTTCTTTGATATGACACTAAAATCATAGGCAACAACAACAAAAAAATAGGTAAAATTGGACTACGTGAAAATTAAAAACTTCTATTTATCATAGGATATAATCAACAGAGTGAAAAGGCAGCCCATGCATTGGGAAAATATTTACAGATAATATATTTGATAAAGAATATCCAGAATCTATAAATAATTCATATAACTCAACAACAACAAAACAAACAACTTAATTTTAAAAAATAGGCAAAGGACTTGAACAGACATTTGTCCACGGACCAAGCATATGAAAACACACTTATCTTTAGGGGAATATAAATCAACACCTTCATGAGACACCAGCTCATAACCCATTGGAATGGCTACTACATATTTTAAAGGAAAAAATATCCTACAATAAAGTGTCAATAAAGATGTAGAGAAATTGGAACCCTTGTGCACAATTAGTGGGAAACTAAAATGACACAGGCGCTATGAAAAAAACGTGGCAGTTTTGCCAAAAATTATAAATAAGATGACCATTTGATTTAGCAATTCCACTTCTGGGTAATATACCCTGAGGAATTAAAAACAGCATCTAAAAGAAATATTTGTACACCCATATTCGCAAATAGCATTGTTCACAGCAGCTAATAGGTAGATGCAACAGACGAGTAGACAAAACACACTCTATACAAAGAAAGATTATCCTGCGTTAAAATGAAAGAAATTTGGGAGGTGCCTGGGGCTAAGTGGGTAGGGTGCCAGCTACATAGACCGAGGGTGGAGGGTTCAATTCCGGCCCTGGCCAAACTGTAACAAAAAAATAGCCAGGCGTTGTGGTGGGCACCTGTAGTCTCAGCTACTCAGGAGGCTGAGTAAGAAAATTGCCTTAGCCCAAGAGCTGGAGGTTGCGTGAGCTGTGGTGTCAAGGCACTCTATAGAGAGTGACAATGTGAGATTCTGTCTGTAAACAATTCTGACATATGCTACAATGTGGATGAAATGTGAGGACGTTATGTTATGTGAAATAAACCAGTCACAATAGAAAAAATACTGTAAGATTGCACTGACACGAGATACCTAGAGTAGTCAAATTCATAGAGGCAAACAGAAGAATGGTGATCACCCAGGGCTGGGGAAAGGGGGAAAGAGGGAAATAGAGAGTTGTTTAACGGGTACAGCGTTTCAGATTTGCAAGATGAAAAGAGTTCTGGAAATCAGTTGCACAATATGATGTGCTTAACAGTACTGAACTGTCCACTTAAAAGTGGTTAAGAGGGTACACTTTATTTTATGTCTATTTTATCATAATTAAGAAATTTAAAAACATAGGCATATATACACACATATGATACAAACATATAATTAAATCACATACTCATATTTAATTATAATTTAATCATAAGTATTTTATATTTGATTATGATTAAATTATATAAATTAGATTGTATATACATATATAAATTAAAATGCATACATCTGCATATATATTTTAATTTCTTAATTGTGATAGTCACAGCTACTTAGCTACTCAAGAAGCTGAGCCAGGAGAATCACTTGAGCTATGGAGTTCTAGGCTATTGTGTGCTATACTTACGCCTACGAGTAGCCATTGCACCCAGTTTGGGCAACATAGGAAATCTCCTTTCTAGGGAAAAAAGGAAATATAAAAAATGACTAATATTATTAACTTTGTGCTATGTGCCATTTTGTAACAATTAAACAATAGGTTATTTATTCCCGGTTCCTTCCACAAACCTTCATATACCACCAAGTAGAAAGCTAAGAACTACATTTTCAGACTCCTTTCAAGATAGGTTTCTGAATGGGAATGAGGTTCCACCAGTAAGCCCCACTCTGAGAGAAAATAGGTTGAAGGCCATCTTCCTGCTATGCTTGCTGGCACTGCTTGCAAGGCATTCATAAAAATATATGTTTGTGGCCTGACTCATGGTTCCCATGACAAGTCATTAACTCCTGACTATGAGAGACAGAGATGACGGTGCCTGTGGCTCAAAGGAGTAGGGCACTGGCCCCATATGCCAGAGGTGGTGGGTTCAAACCCAACTCTGCCCAAAAACTGCAAAAAAAAAAAAAAAAAAAGAAGGTATAGTACCAATAACATCTTTCTCATTTTTGTGCTCCATTTTTAAACACATTAGACCTTATATTAAATCCTTTCCTGCTTAAAATACTTAGAATTATCAGTTCCCTACATTGAACCTAGAAAGACATATATAAAATATCAAAAAGACTAGAACTGGAAAAATGGTAAGTTTTCCAGATTATTGACCAATAACTTTGAGCTCAAGCCATGGCAAAAATCGGGAACAATTGCTACATAAAGTATTTGTAACCATTTAAAATGAAACAAAAGTAATTTCAGAAAGCTAGCATGGAACCAGGAAAAGACTGGCATGGCAAACAAACATTAATTGGTTTCTGACAAACTTTATACTAGAAAATCAATAAAATCTCGTAGTCACAGTGTACTTAAATTTCTTCTAGCATTTATCAAAAATCCCTCTTGTAATTATCTCTGAAAATCCTGTCCTGGATCATTGAAATACATTTGATAACTGTCCTCTACATAATTTTGTTCATTCTTCTATGATAATTATTATCATATTCGTTTGCAGTTATATTTTCACATATCTGTTCTTCCTTCATCCCACTATGTTTGGAGCTTCTGAATGTCAAGAAACACATATTATTTAACCATATAACCCTAATACCTAATACAATGTTTGTCACACTTTAGGTGTGTACAATAAAATTGAATACTTGACGTTGAATTACGGTATAAATAGATAGACTCATACATGGTTGAAAAATATTGACTTTAAATGCACTGATTAATGGATCTATATGAAATAGAGAGCGGTCTTAATTAGAGTTACCCTAGGCTTTCTTATTCCAATTCAGTAATGTTAAATCCTAGAAAGAAGTGGTATAGTTGGGTGGCGCCTGTGGCTCAGTGGGTAGGGAACCAGCTCCATATATCGAGGGTGGTGGGTTTGAACCCAGCCCCAGCTAAACTGCGAGAGCAACAACAAAAAATAGCCAGGCATTGTGGCAGGCGCCTGTAGTCCCAGCTACTCAGGAGGCTGAGGCAAGAGAATCACCAAAGTCCAAGATCTGGAGGTTGTTGTGAGCTGTGACACCATGGCACTCTAACTGAGGGCGACAAGGTGAGACTCTGTCTCTAAAAAAAAAAAAAAAAGAAGTGGTATTGCCTTATCCTGTGCTTCTTATCTAGTGACATAATGTATTAAGTTGATACAATATCATGGATATACTGCTTTGCAATTGAGCTCATCATTTTGTTTAGATGCTGTTCAGCCTCATCAACTGAATTTATAAATTTCTTAAAGGTTCAGGCTTTCTTTACTTTTTTCCCTGTCCCCACATCAGTGCTGTTCCCACAGTAGGTGTGCAGAGGGCCCTTTTCACATGCCCATTTTCTTGCAACTGGTTCCCTCCCTCTTAGCTCATTCATCGGTTAGCCTTCAAGCCTCTATGGCAGGTCTTTCTTCAATTTAAGAATGACCAAGGGATCAATGGAAGCTATTGTGTGTTGCCTCTCATTTCATCATTTAGAGTGAACTGACTTTTTTTTTTTTGGACAACACCCATACACTTAAGACACCCACATATTTGGAGTAAATCACTGTAAATAGGCGATCAGCAGAAAACAACAGCCTGTAGAGCACATTACCAAGGAGCAGCAGGCAGCCAAGTTTTTCATAACTGGGCTACTAGCCACCAATTTAAAGCTTTAATCAGAACACACTTTCTACCACACACAAGTCTGTTCCTCTGCACAACATAAATGTAAGGGGACAAAACACTGCTGCTTTAAGTTATATTGATATTTTTAAACATAATTCTGGCAATGAGTTGGTAAACATGCTTTGGAAAATGCATATTCATAAAAAACAAAGGATGCTAAAAATAACAGAATGAATGCAAATAAACATGGACAGGAAAAGAAAAGGAGTCTTTCTAAAAGTCACCTCCTCTCCCACCATCGCATTCCCACAATTTTTAGGTTAAGTTGCAACTCCTTGGCCCTGGCAGTATTAGACTCTGTCCTTACATAATGCCCCCAGTGTTCGTCTTTCAGTTGCTAATAACATTGTTTGTTATAAGGAAGGCAAACAAACTACATTCTACTTCATTTTAATTCAGGAAAGCCTTTTTAAAATTTTGATATTTTAGTTCCAAGCTGAAAATAAGCATTTTCCCAAGAAAAGAAAACCTATTTGGGAGGTGAGTTATGGAGAATGTTCTATTCTACTAATGATATTCTACCACTGAGCAATGAATGTGAGCTTATAATCATAAAAATACTTGATGATGCCTTTTATCCAAATATCCTAGAGCATTAAAGGAAATAAAAATTCTATCCATTTGCATACTACTTCTGATAGAGAGTAAAATAAATAAACAGGTAGAAAATGGAGTTTCTGCGAAACACACAGTCATTGAAAAGAATATATCTGATTCCCTGACACCAAGTCTAAACACAACATGCCATTTTCCATGGACAATTCAGTTCTAACCTAAAACCTATGTTTTTATTTTAGTCTCCAGCCCACTAAGTCCTTTTTACTACTTAAGAAAAATCCTTAGCACACACTACTTTTTTCCTGCCTCTTTTTCCATACCTCTGTTCCCAGGATTTAAAAATCTTCTCCTGAGATTCATCCTCTTTGGGCTTTACATATAACCTTGGGAGATTTCAAAGTGAGTGAGCCCATTTCCTGTTCTCCCCATGCACACATATGCAGATACACACAACAAATCTGTTTTACATTAACGTAGAGATCTACTTTGTTAGAGAAGAAAGAGAGATGCCATAAATGGAAACCTACTAGTTCAAAGAAGGTCAGCACCATGGTCTGGAACACATGCAGCTCTGGTCCTGGTCTCACAAGTTTCACTTTATGTTTTGTTTTGATTTGTTTCTGTTCAGGCCCTCAATCCATAGAAAAAAGGTAGGAAACCTTCCTTTCAGAGACAGGCTGTACTGCCATTGTTCTATTTACATGTGGAGCCTGCAGTTGGAAGACTCATAAAACACTAAGGCCTAAGAAAGCCACTAAGAATTGCTTCACCTTAAGAACTATGAACATTCAGGAGCTACTTCTGAAGCTCATCCAGTCTTATTATTATCATCATTTGTTCCATCAGCTCCTCTCTAGGGCCTACCTTGCTACTCAAAAGTGCAGTCCAGTAGCTTTGGCATCATCTAGGAGCTTGTTAGAAATGGCCAAATCTCTGACCTTTAAATCAGAGTCTTCATCTTAATAAGATCCTTGGGCAGACCAAATACACGTTAAGCTTGGAGAAGTAATACTCAGCTTCTGTCTACCCAATTTGACAAATGATCCTTAAACCAAAAGAGGTATTTGAAGAACTTAACTCTGAAAGATTTTGGCTCTATATATTCAAGCGTTAAATTGTGGTGAATTTCTACAATGCCTAAAATATTTGTGGCTGCTCAGTTCTGGAGATAGAGTTATTTTGTCTCTCTTTCTTTTTTACTCTTCGCCTCTTGTTTTGACAAAATATCACCTTTATTACTGATAAAATCTTTAACCAATGAAGCTGAGATGTGATGGCCAAATGGACTTAAGATCCATGGCTTTGCCTTTAACTCCCTCATCTTTAATTCAGACCTTGGGACAATAACTTTTTAGGGAAAATTTCACAGCAGACAAACAAGGAACATAGTTTCACATGAGGAAAAGAAAGGAGATGGAATCCCCAGTGCTTGTAGGAGACACATCAATTATATCAATCAATTGAAAATCATGGAGTAATAGCACCATCCTCCACCAATGGGGAGAAATGGGCCTAGGACTAGAGGCTACAAATGTTACTCCCAGGAACCCCTATCGCATAAGCTTACTGAGGTCTTTTAAGCTAGCTTCCTCCTTTTGTATTTTTAAGAAATTATTTACAAATCTATATACTAGAATGAACACAAATTTCATTTCCAACAGAAAAAAATTGACTGTATAATAATTTTTACTTAGAAATGTGTTAGGAACGTGCACACACACACACACACGTCTACGTTTCATAGAGTTTAAAATGTCTCTGCAGAGGATATACATTTTTGTAGTAAGTAGGCAATTCATAAATATTTCTTGAACTGAAACATTATAGTAAAACTAGCACTTAAAAGATGTTAGGATATCCTTGCTAAGAGGTTTAAGAGTTATAGATTGTGATGGGCAGATCACAAGAATGGAGTTCAGTGACTTAGAAGCACTACAATTTCTCAACATTTAAGTTAGGCTTTTGTGAATCAATAGAATAATGGACCAGAAATTCAGACACTTTCTGTTCCTGTTCCCAGCTTTGTTGCTTACTGACTATTCGACCTCACCATGTTTGTTTGTTTTTTTTTCAAAAGGTGAACTAGCTTTGGATATCTCTCAGATCTCAGGTTGCTTTAGAATTCTATATTGTCAATGGCTCCCAAACTTTAATTATTAGCTGTATTATACATAAGAGAGTGATCATTTTGATTAGTTATTTTCTTTTTGATTGCTTTGTTCGTTTTTAATTTTGGAGAACTTCTAGTAACTGCCACAAAGCGTTATAGAAGAGACATTTAGATAATGTCTTCATCTTATTAAAAATTCCATCAAAGTTTTAACACCACATTCCCTAAGAACTATTCCTTAAAATGGTAATGTGATACATTTTAAAAAATTGATCCCACTGTCCAGTAAGTTTGGAAATACTGGGTTAAGCAAGTGAAAAAGAGCTAACTAACTTCATGCAGTTCTAATCAGAACTATAGCATGTTAATGAGAATTGAGAATCTGCAAGAACCAAGGTCTGATACAATTGCAGAAGTACCCAAATTTCTTTGGCCATAGAATACTTTTGGGGTGAAATATTCCAAAGAGTTGGTATTTTAAGTGAAGTGCTGAACTCAAAGTGGAAATTGGATCCTTATTTATACACAGTGTTTTTTAAGTGGGGCATCTAACAAAGCAGGAAGGAAAAACTATCATAGTTTAAACTCACTTACTCATGGAGGAAACTTCTTGCCTACGTCAGAATATCTGACTTTTCCCAATGTGAGGAAAAGGAAAATTATGAGGGAATTTCTTGCTGGCACAAAGGGACATACCGAGGAAGATTTGTCCCTTATGGCTAAACCAATGTAGTCCCAATATGCAAGAAAAAAGGTTGGCTGCAGATTTGAGACCTTAACAGTAAAGATATATTTAGATATAATTCAATACTTGTATTAAACGCAAAACATACCTGAATGTATAGAAGTGTTAATAGCTCAGCATTTATACTCAAGTAAGCAAATTGCAGCATTCGGCACCAGCATCAAATTCTCAACGCTTTTCACCTACATATCCTTCTGCAATTCAGCTTAAATGGTAGAAAGTTAAATCTTACATCTTTCCAAATAAGGGAAGGCAAGAATGCCAATGAGATTATTGGAAATTCATGAGGACCAACAGGCCAAATTCTACAGAATTTTTATTTCTCAGTAAAATGTATTTTAGGTAAACAAATATCTACGTTATGCTAGCCATTTATATGCTCTTTTTATTTATTTATTTATATGTATTTATTGAATCATAGTTGTGTACATTAGTTCAATCATGGAGTACAGTATGTGGGCTTCATATGCAATCTGAGATATGCTCTTTTTTAAAGTGAAGTGTTTGCTTACAAGAAAACTTTCTGAAATGGAATCATGTATTTTGATCTTCTCGCAGGGAAGAGAATAAATTAATTAATTAATTAAAATGCTGCCTTAAGGCCCTAAAGACAACCATATGCTTTTGCATACATTTTCACAACTCAGCAGCTGCTCACTGAACCTCTTCTATTTCAAGTTTTCCTGTTGACCACTCTCTTCTGCAAGGGTTCTGTGACTGCCGGCTGGAAATATTTATGAAAACACTGGGGCAGCCAGGATCGTCCAAGTGTTTTCAAAATGTTTGCTCTGGCAAGGAGTTGCTGGCAGGCACAATGTGCTCCTACAAGGGTTTTAGTCAGTGTTTATGCCTCCTCAGCCTGTTACATTTGTAAATATGGGCAGAGACCTAAACTATGCTCTCTAGCAGCTTTAAATGAAGAAACCAAAATTCATTTTGCCATAGAGAGGCTTCCCACCTGCCAATCCTATCTCTTCCAGATCATTTTAGTGAAATCTTAAGCAGATTCCCCTTTTTACCACCTCTATAATCATAGATATAAACAGAGAAACTTGAGGCTTCCCATTATTTCTCTGAAAGAAATCAGTGAAGGTTTTTAGAAAAATTGTGCTGTAAGAACTGTGAAGAAGGACAACAAGGTAAGTGGAGAGATGTGAGAGGTTTTCAGACAAAAGGGAAAGCCACAGATGAACTGGAGAATCTATATATGTACATTCAAAAACTGCAACACGGTGGTGATTACTATACCATCGGTCATCAGATGGGTAGGCAGTGGGTTAGGCTAGAGATGTAGGCAAGACCCACATCATGAAGCAGTTTCTAAATCACATGCAGAAATCTGTAGACTCATTGAAGTGATTTCAGCAACTCTCTGGTGTTATCTGATTTTTGTGTTTCAAAGTCCATTTGGTGGGGGCCAGAAACTAGAGAGGAAACTGCAGCAATACTGGATGTGGATAAATAATTGAGGATTAAAAAGTTCAGGCAAAAAGTGATCATATGATGTAAATGGAATTATACAACATGCAATCTTTTTGCGAGTAGCTAGCCTCTTTTAGTCAACATAACGTTTGAGAGAGTCAGCCACACTACTGCTTGAATGAGTAGTTCCATTCTTTTTAATGCAGAGTAGCATTTTGTTGTATGGATATACAACTATTTGTTTTATGTATTTGCCAACTGAAAGGAGTTTTGATTGCTTCCAGTTTGAGGACATGATAAATGGAGTTGCTTAAACATTTATGTATAGACAGAACTGTTTTGTATTCTGATTATGGTAGTGGTTACGCAAATCTACATATGTGCTAAAATTTGTAGAACTGTAGACCGAAAATGTTGATGTTATTTTATGCTAATTCAAAAATAACCTTTAAAAAAGGTTAAACAGAATTAAGAAAGGGACAGTGAAACTAGAGAAGAAAAAAGATTTGAGATAATCCAAAGTTTGATTCAACATATTATTTAAATTTCACCAGGAGACTAGGTAATTTCAAAAGAGTACATTTCGGCAATTGCAAAGACAATAATGAGCTTCATTCATTCATTTACTGAATTTTATGCATTCGTAAGAGGAAGAACAATCACAAAAAATAAATAAATAAAAACTAAGCCAGATTGCTTAGGAGCAACTAAGCCAGGCTCTTGGGAGCCTGGTTGCTTCTAATGATGTTGCTGTTGTCAAGGCATCCTGGGAAAAACACTTTCACAATTGATTGGAACACAGCTGCCACACCTGCCCATCTGGAGTCTGGAACTTGCACGACTTGAGCCCAGTAACTTCCTTTACTCTAATAAGCATTCGCATATGTGTCTATACTGTTATTTCTTTTTTTAAGAAAAAAGTAACACCTGGGTAAAGAAATAAAAGGGAAATATCTTATGTAGAAAAAGCAGCAGGCAGCATATGGGCTTTTTTGTCCCTAACGAAGCTGCATTAGAAACAGTTTAGAAAGTCTTGAGATAACAACCCATTAGTAACTCCATATGAATAAGGCTTGTTGAGCCTGGAGTCATATATGGGAAAAGAAGTTTGGCAAGAACTATTTGACATTTTGCCTTTAAAAAGTTAATAGAAGTGAGAGAAGGAAGCATAATCACTAGGTAAATATGTATGAATATTTGCCTGTCAAGAGAATTAATTGATCAGAACTTTTAAAAACTAATAACCAACCTATCAGAAGCTCATAAGCATATGGGTATTATACAGAAAGGGGAAATAATGAATGGTTGAGGGGATGGCCAAATGTGGGGGCCAGAAAAGCAAGTGAAAATCAAGCATGCTTTTCCGAGAGTGACTGTCTGGTCCATTGGTTGAAAAATATCTTGCAACATGCCTTTACACTTCTTTCCACTGGGAACTGAAATCTATTTCACCAGCCACTAAAACATAAGCAGGCTTTGTTTCCCGCCTTGGCCAAAAATGCAGTCTACGTAATGTTGTGCCAATTCTGAACCTAAGCCTTGACAGGTCAAATATCTTTCCTTGTTCTCTCTTCTAGAAATCTCAGAGAGCAAGGCTGAGCTAGCTTTTCCGGGAGCATGTAGAACAGAGATAATTTCCATCCTCTCCTCTGGTCTGGCTAAGGTCTCCCTAGACTAGCCAGCCTATAGGTCTGGCAAAGTAACTGGAGATGAATGAGTCCAGCTAAGATCAGCCAAGTCCAGACCAGATTAGCAGAACCCTAAAGCAGGCCCGTGAGATAAACGAATGCTTGGTATTTTAAGTCACTGTGTTTCGGGGTGGCTTGTTACATAACATTGATACAGACTTCACATAACTTCATCTCTACCTGTATTAGTTTGGTATTACCCCTGTAACAAATTACTTCAAGGGCAGCAGTTAAAAAGAGTACAGATTTATTATCCTACAGTTTGCAGATCAGAAATCTGCAATCAGTTTCACCGGGCTAAAGTCAAGTTGTCAATAGGGCTGATTCTTTTTGGACTCTCTAGGGAAGAATCAATTTCCTCACCTTTTTTATTTTCTAGTGGTGGATTGTATTCTTTGACTTGTGACTCTTTCCTCGATCATCAAAACCCATCACTCCTATCTCTACTTTGGTTATTACAACATCTTTTCCTCTGAATCTGACTCCCCTTATGTCCCTCTTTCAGGAACTCATGTGAGTACATCAAGCCTACCCGAATAATCCAGGATGATGTGGCCATCTCAAAGCCCTTTACTTAATAATATTTATAAAGTTCCTTTTGCCATGTAAGGTAACATACTCAGATTCTGGGAATTAGGACATGAATATATTTGACCACCATTATTCAGCCTCTACACTACCTTTTCTTTGAACCCACTATCGTCATATTCCTTTCCTCTTTTAAATAAGCAATAGATCTTTTTCATGTTGGAAGAAAAATGAGCTTTGAATACAAGTACAGCAAGATGAGGAGAAGGGAAGGATTATTGCATCAGGTTTAGCTGGAAGAAGTCAGCTGAATAATAATAATAACCACTACTTATTAGCCTCTTATTGTGGCCTGGAAATTGTGCTAGGCATTTTACATTTAATTTTCATGATTATTAAAGTCTTTCAAGATAGTTTCCTGCCTACCTGAGGTCAAGGCTGAGAAATTTATATAATTTGCCTGAAGCTTGTAAGTGGCCGATTTGGGATATGACCCCAGATCTTTCTGCACACAAAGTGCATTTTTGTACACTTTGCTTCATCAAAATCTCTTTTACACTCTGAAACTGGTCCTCCAAATTTTAAATAATGGTTTACAGACAAGATTTATACTACAAAAATCTCTCAAGGCAAGAATGACAAACATTTTCTAACTATATGATATTGAAAGTTCCATTATACTATAGTCTAATATAACTAGAAGTCAAATGCTTCTTAAATCAATTTTAATGTTTTTGGATTTTAGCCCAATAATCTGTCAGTACCTAAAACCTCTTCTTCTGATGCTTTTGAACAAATTTTTAATTTTCTGACCCAAGGAAAACCTTCTTTTAATTGCTCTATGCATCATATTTTTTATTATTATAAAATTCCATTCAACTTCATTTATTTTCACTTTGGCCTATTTTTGGGGGGGGACAACAAACATGTGAGTTTGGGTTCCTTTACAACTTCTCTGAAATTTTTACTTTGAGAAGTAAATTTTTAGAGTCTTTTGTTAATAAGGAAAAACTGCTGCTTCTCTGAAAAACATTGCATTTGTAACTGAAAAGTTAAAAGCTTTTCTGAGTGTGTGTCAGTGGCAAGGAACGTGAAGTGTAAATGCATGGCTAAATGAAAACAATTTAAATATGTGCATACTGAATGCATCTTTATTTGAAATATTTGTTCATAAAATATTTATACACAATTATTACTAAATAACTTTGGTGTTTTCTGAAGACATGAAGCTTTCTTGGAATTTTATAAGATCAGTGGAAGGGAATAAGAGATCTTTTACACTGTAAACTAAAGCCCACTGATTTTTTTTGTGCTAGCGTCAAGTTTTTTCACATCTCTAGGCATATTTTTTACCTAGGGCTGCCATAACAAAGTAACAAACTGGGTGACTTAGATACCAGAAATGTGTTTTCTCACGCTTCTGGGAGCTAAGTCTGAGCTCAAGGTATAGAGAGGTTTGGCTCCTTCTGATGGCTGTGAGAAAGAATCTGTTGCATGCTTCTCTTCTAGACTCTAGTGGTTTTCCTGCAATCTTTGATGTTTCTAGGCTTGGAGACACATCACTGCAATCTCTGCCTTCATGTTCACATGGCGTTTCCCCTGTGTGCATGTCTGTGCACAAATTGCCCCTTCTTGTAGGTACATTAGCCATATTGGATTAGAGGCTCACCCAACTCCAGCAGGACCTCATCTCCATTAAGTACATCTACAACTAGCGTATTTCCAAATAAGTTTGCATTCTGGGATACTGGGACTTCTACATAGGAATATTCAAGTGACAACATTCAACCTATAACTTTCGGTGATAAATAAGTTTCAAACCTGAAGCATGAGTATAGCTTTAAAACTATAACCAGAAATAAACATGAATCAGGTATGATGCTGAGAAAAAAAAAATCGTGTTACACTTGAAAAAAGAAGGGACATTCAGAAACAAAGGCTTAATTTAGGCATAAAAGAAACCAAAGGAATGTGAAGCTAGAATTCTAAAATATTTTGATTATATAACAGGGTTGTAAATTTGTGTATTTTGTGGTCCTCAGTTTAATGCGGGCTAGATACTACGTTCATCCAAACAAAGATGAGAATTATTACTAAGAAACAGCACAGTGGCAGTGATGAAGTATTATCAGGAGGGCTGACTTATCTGCTTATACTCTCCCGCCCTCAACTTCTATTTCCTCAAATTTCTATAGCTACCTATTTTAATCATAAACAAATCCCCCACAAAATCACAGTACTAAACATAATAAAAGATACAGGAGTTTTGCGGAAGAAAAGAATCTTTGATTTGAAAGAAACACAATGAGCTATCTAGTTCAACTTTACTTGCCAGATTCTCTTTAGAGTAACCATGACAGAGTCAGCCTCTTCTGCTAAAGTTCATCCAAAGCCGATTACTGCCAAAGATGAGCCATGTCATTTGTAACAGTTTTTATTCTACTTAGCAAAAATCTACATCATTATAAATGTACCCTTAGGAACTTACAGAATACTCTAGAGCAAGTTAGAGTAAGGTAATTCCTGTTCCATATGACAACTCACAAAGCATTCGAAAACAGGGCACATGTGCCTCTAAGGTTTCTCTTCTGGTGGTAAGCATTCTCACTCCTGGTTGAATGCATAACAATAATGTTATACTCCACAATGTTCCAGGAGTATCTTCTCAATGCAGCTGACAGTAGAAATGTCACTACCATTGTTTGGATACTTTTCTTCAGTGCAGACCAAGATTGAAGCAGTTATTGTATATATTAGATCATATTTTTGGTTTAGACAAATATATATTAGAGAAAATAAATGTTAAGAAATAGCTGCAACTTAAGTCGGGAGCTCTGAACGTGGGAGAAGAGCACTTAAGTTTTCTCCTCTTTTCTTTGTGTAATTACCTTGTTAAGACTATTGGAGAAGATCCACTTGGAAGGTGGAAAATAGAAAAAATAGACAAGTAAGTTGCTATGCTTATCCAAGTACGAGGAATGTAGTGATATTCCTTGGGAAGTTCAAGAAGGAGATCCTTAATACTATGGTAGAAAGATAAACTCAGATTATGCAGAAACAAAAATCAAAAACTCTTTCAAATCACCTGGGAATTCTGGTTACAAACAAAAAATGTGAATGTATAGTTGATGTCATGACACAAAAGGAGATTCACCATCACAGTTGCCAAAAATAATGAGAAACGATAATTCTCATTGCTTCAGGTGTTATTCTTTAGGGATAGGAGAGGAAGCCCAGGCCTGTCTGAGAAAGGAAGTTGGAAATGAAGCCCTAGAGAATATCCCTGCCACCAATACTCAGCATCTTCAGTGAAAGTAAGTACTAGAAAAAAAAAATCATTAATCAATAAAGAAGCCTTGCTTGTCTACTGGGTGTTTAAAAAACAACTCTTTAAGAAGTCAAAACCCACGTAACTGGGCCAATATAGACTTGGGAAAATTAAAATTAAACTTAAAACTTCCTAATATCATATGCTCAACTAAATCACAGGTTTCTATTCAAAAGCAGATTGGAGCCAGTTGAAGCAATTATCTAGTGATTGGGAAGCTAGGTGTGACAAATAATAAGTCAGATGGCATGTAGAAAAATAAAGAGATGGAAAACAAAAAAGAAAATATAAGAGTAATTGGGTATGATGTGTGACACACCTCTTGGGGGCTGGACACAATTATATTGGGACTTTATCTAACAAATACAAGCAATGTAACCTGGTTCTTTGTACCTTCAATGAATCCTCAATAATAAAAAATAAAAATTAAAAAATAAAGAGTATAAGCCAGTCACAAAAAGAAAATTACTGTATGGTTGCACTTGTATAAGACATGTAAAGTGGTCAAATTCACTGAAATGGAAAACAGAATAGTAGATGCTTAGGGCTAGCAAAGAGGAGGAAGTAGAAGATGTTGCTTAATGGGATAGAGTTTTAATTTTGCAAGATAAAAATGTTCTGGAGATTGGTTACACAATAATGTGATCATATTTAAGGTGTGAATTTTATATCATAGTTGTTATTACAGTTGGAAATAATAACTAAAAAGTATACATGTGGATCTTTATACCAAGAAAGTAAAAGAAGTGAACAAGTGGACAGTTTCCTGGAAAAAATATAGCATACTAGAATTAATTGAATAAGAAATTTTTAAAATACAAACAGACCTACAAATCTTAAAGAAATGGAATCAATAGTCCACCTAGTAAATAGATTGAAAAAAGGGGAGAACGATCCCAAAAGTTAACATGACAGTCTAGCAAATATTTACAGAATAGATTATTCTTAATCTTAGAAAAATAGTGCCATAGAATGGAAAACAGATAAACCACTCAAACAATTTTATCAAGTGTAACCTTCATATTAAAATCAGCCATGGCATGTGAGAAAGAAAAATTACAGGCAGATCTTACTTAGGAAAGTAGAAAAAGATTAAAACATTAGCAAATCAAATTTAGTGACACAAATATCTCAGGATTATCACAAGCCCATTTCGGACCACTGAAATCAGCAAGTAACACAATAAAGTGAGTCACACAATTTTTTTTTTCATTTTCCGGAGCATATAAAAAATGTTTATACTATGCTGTAGTCTATTAAGTGTGCGATAGCGTAATATCTAAAACATACGTGCCTTAATTTAAAAATACTTTATTGCTAAGAAATATTAATCATCTGAGCCTTCAGAAAATGGAAATCTCTTTGCGGGTGAAGGGTCCTGCCTCAATGTGGATGGCTACTGATTGAACAAGATAGTGGTTGCTGAAGGTTGGAGCAGCTGTGTTGATTTCTCAAACTAAGACAACTCTGAAGTCTGCCACATTGCATCATGAAATAGTTCTCTGTTAACATGCAATGCTGTTTGGTAGCATTTTACCTGCAGTAGCACTTCTCTCAAAATTAGAGTCAGTCCCCTCAAACCCTGCTGCTGCTTTATCAAGGAAGTTCATGTAATGTTCTAATCCTTTGTTGCCATTTCAACAACGTTCGCTGTATTTTCACCAGGAATCCATTCCATCTCAAGAAACCACTTTGTTTGCTCATCTGGAAGAAACAACTCCTTATCCATTCACGTTGTATTATGAGACTGTAACAATTCGGCCATATCTTCGGGCTTCATTTCTAATTTTATTTATCTTGCTATTTCCATAACATCTGCAACAACTTCTTCCATTAAAGTCTTGAACCCCTCATTCATGAGAGTTGGAGTCAATGTTCTCCAACCCCCTGTTAATGTTGATATTTTGACCTCCTCTTATGAGTTATGAATGTTCTTAATGGCATCTAAAATGGTGAATGTTTTCCAGAAAGTTTTTAATTTATTGTGCCTGGATCCATCAGAAGAATCACTACTGATGACAGTTATAGCCTTACAGAATATCTTTCTTAAATAATACAAATTGAAAGTCAAATTTTTTCTTTGATCCACCGCTACAGAATGGGTGTTGTATTAGTGAGTATGAAATCAACAATAATCTTATCAGAGCTTTATGTCAGATGTCTACAAACCATCGATTTGTAAACAACCCAATCGACAAAGTGAAATAAAGTGAAGCACAATAAAATGAGATATGCTTGTATTTATTTTCAAATAAACCAAAGGTTTTTAAAAAATGTTTTACATTAAAAAATACAAGAATGATTTAACATTGGAAAATTTAGTAATCATTCATCTCAAAATATCTCAAAAATACACTATTGAGTCAAAACATTGTATATGGATGTCAATACATTGATATAATTTTCTAAATCATTAAATGTAGAATAAAAAGTATATTTTGTGGGCACTCACAATTACAGTAAAAGTATAAAAACGTGTTTTGAAAGAATGAATCATGAGTTCAGGGCAGGGTTAACTTTCGGGCTAGAAGAAGGTGGGTGTAGGGGGGTTTGAGGTCCTAGTTATACCTATTATACTTTATTATAAAAAAGAGATTTGAAACAATAATGTAAAATGTCATTCTCTCATTTTTATGCATTATAGGTGTCTATAATAGAAAAATTGTATATTTCAAAGAAAAATTGCATGCCTTCTACAGTACATTCTTCGAGTTATCAAATTCTAGCTCTGCTTATTGTCTTTGGGCTGTTCTACACTTTATAAAACATAGATAACTGATAAATACTGAACCCAATAAAGTTAAACATTGTCACATTAAATGTCTGCCACCTATTAAACTGTCCTTTCTGAGAGTGATTTAATTGACGTCCTTTTTCATACTACAAAATAAAAACCACAATTTTGTCTTCATTTGCAATTCACCTCAACATTGCTTTTTACTCCATATAAATTTGTGCTAATTTGACTTTTTCTTTGAACCGGTTATAGCATCTGCCTGGTTCTCTTTTAGCATACATAGAAAACAAATTCCTTAACATGTGTTCACTTTTATATCTATATGAGAGTCAGGATTTAACCTTTCCTAAAATTATCCCTTAACACTATTTTTCTGTTTGCAATATTTCACAATTTTTACAAATTAAGTGGCAGAGATTTGAGAAGACCCAGGATCTAGAAGCAGAAAAGAAAGGGACCAGAAGAAATGGAAGACCCCCAGTAGCATGGTGGGGAGCCCTGGGCAGATGGAAAATCATAGTCAGTGAGGGATTTTTTTTCTAGAGTGGAGATCATGGGAAACCATCAGAGTCATGAATTTTAATATTTATTTAAAATTCTATTTTAATTCCTCTCCATTTTCCCCAAACTTTTACCAAAATAGTTTTGTCAACAGAGCCATGTAGTAGTGCTTTTTAAGTAAACAAAGGGGTAAAACAAGTTAAAGAGCACGATGGACACTATACAAATACTCCTGAAGACCCTTGGCTATTTCCACCTGGTGGCTTTCACATTCATTTATTTGTGACAGCTATCATTTCTTTTATGTCCATGGGAATAATTAAATGAAAAGTCAGATTTTTTATTTTTATTGTTGAGGATTTATTGAGGGTACAAAGAGCCAGGTTATATTGATTGCACTTGTTAAAGACCTTTTTATAAATTGTGTCCTGCCCCGCAAAGGTGTACCACACACTATTACCCCCTACTCTCTCCCTCCTTGCCTCTCTCTGCTCTCCCTATCCCTCACCCCCCCACCAGGTATGAGGTCATTAATGGTCCTCATATCAAAATTGAGTACATAGGATTCTTGCTTCTCCATTCTTGTGATGCTTTGCTAAGAATAATGTGTTCCCGTCCCATCCAGATTAATACAAAATATGCAAAGTCTCCATATATTTTTAGTGGCTGAATAGTATTCCAAAGGTCAGATATTTTAAGCCAAATTTAAAAATAATTTATCTCCCTTTTCAGTGAATTATTTCACAATGTTTATGGTATAAAATTTGTTGGGTTACTATAGAGTGGCTTTGATTTATTTCCAGTAATATCATAGCTCATGTTAATAAAAGTGTTATTTTCTACTGAACAGCCCTTGCTCTTACCTGTGGAATAGAATAAGCGGCACTTTATTTGGTTTTAACATTTATGAATGCCAGAGTGCACAGGGCATTTAAGAAGATAATTTTATTCAGGCCATTGCAATAGGAAACATGCTTATTAATGAGGAACATCTCAATGAAAAGGAAGGGGGTGTGGGGTTTTATAAAGACACATTAATGAGTCTCAGGAGAGTCAGGAGGAATTATAGAGAGGGATTGTTTCTGAGTCTCTGAGGAAGAGTAGAAATGGATCTTATCTCAGAATACGGAAGAGCATGGAAGTCTATTCTCAAACACAAAACGATGGAGGAGTTTTCAACCATCTACTGCTTTCCAGGAGCATAGGGCTCAGATAAATTTTAATATTATTGGCCACTCTTTTTGGTCATAATGAATGAATATTAATGCAATGCAGAGGCAATCATAAACCTCCCAAGTGGAGCAAAGTAGTATCCAAGAAGGGTGCTCAAGTATTATTGCAGGCATTGTTTATGCGAAACCAGCAGAAAAGCCTTTTGAGCATAAGTGGCAGTGGTTAGCTGTTCTAGGGATCAGGCAGAAGTTTGTCTAAACTGATAAAAAGAGAAATGTATAAATGGTTGCATTGAAGCAAAGAGCTAGACGTCAAACCCTGAGAGTAACTGGTCTGGGAGCTATCTAGAAATAGGTAGAGGAAAATCTTTTGGCTGTATAACATCACTAATTGAGTTTGTTGAAAAATCACAAACAGGATGTTTATGTTCTTAGTGATATTGTCAGCAGTCATGGTTACCTCTCTTCTAAGATCATGCATGGCCGAAGCATTTCTTTAAACTTCCTTAGTGATCCCGACATCAGCTTAATCACAGAAAATTCCAGCACGTGCATAGTCTGCTATGGTGAGGAATCTTTCAAAATTTATAGCAAGTCACTGGGGTTCACTTGGCAGGGCTTCTTCAGATCTTGGGGAAAGGTCCAGCAGCACGGCAGCTTAGACTCCCATTAAGGACCTGAGTAAATGGGGTTTTAGTTCTTAGTGCCCTCAAGGCAGGTGGGAAGGAGAACATTTAGAAGGGTCAGTATGGAGGATTGCAAACATGTATTAAAGGGGACATGAGCCATCAAAAATTTGCTAGATTGGGCGGCACCTGTTGCTCAGCGAGTAGGGCTCTGGCCTCATATACCAAGGGTGGCAGGTTCAAACCCGGCCCCGGCCAAACTGCAACAAAAAATAGCTGGGCATTGTGGCGGGCGCCTGTGGTTCCAGCTACTCGGGAGGCTGAGGCAAGAGAATTGCCTAATCCCAGGAGTTGGAGGTTTCTGTGAGCTTGTGTGACGCCACGGCACTCTACCCAGTCTATCCAGGGTGATAAAATGAAACTCTGTCTCTACAAAAAAAAAAAAAAAAATTGCTAGGGTTTGACAACTAGGGCAGGATAACAGAATCCAGTCCAATTTGCAGATAAATACCAAAACTATTTTCCACAGTGAGAAAAGTCAGTAAAATCTCTACCATGCAAAACAGTTTGAGTAGATAATCACTTGCAAAGAAGTACAAGATATCTCGGAGACAATAAATAGGGCCCAAATCTGATTACCTGAAAGGATATGCTACAGATAAGTCTTATCTGTATGAAACCCAAAATAAATTTCTCTCCCTAATCTTGACCTTTTTTTTTCAAAAGACAATCTAAAGAAAGATTATTCTTGATTACAAAATGAAAATGTTCTCATTAGATTTGGCATAATTATTTGCATAGGTGTAGCAAGAGTGGTAGTTTATCATAGAGACTTTCTTAGTCTTTTTTTCTTTTTCCTGAAAGTCTTCCTAAGGACTCCCGGATTGGACTTTTAAAAGAAAGCTCTGTGAGACATAGAAGCCAAGCCAAGAACTCACTATAAGATTCCATTTGCAGTGACTGTAGATTTGGATGAATTCCTCTCTTCTTGAGTTTCCCAAAATATCCTGGGTTTCCAGGGCTTGGCGGAAATGACTCTTCTTACTCACCTATAAGGCTGAGAACCCTGTAAACCAGGTAGAAAATCAGTTTTCCAAAAAAAGCTTTGTAAATACTGGCTCTATAAAGTCAATCTTAATTCATCAAAAGTGTTCAGTCACATTTGATTCTCATTTTGTTCTTAAATATGACATTCCAGATAAGGCCTTTGGTGCATAACCAGTGTTTGCAATTATGGTCTATTATTGTCTAATATCAGGCAAAGCAGTATTGGGACTCTAATAAATAGAAACATGACAATGGTAAATCTCTAGAAACTTCTCATACCATATACTTTATACTGTAACTCCCCATGACATAATAATAACATATCAAATAAGCCTAATTATTTTAAACGCATTTCTTTTTACAAGGTGAAAGAACAAATCCTTTGTGATTTTTCCCAACGCCTATAGGAAAAGTTACATCCATAAATTGAGAGGTTTAGGGATAGAGTCCTGCCAGAATCCATGAGAAGGAAAGGAAGCCAGTCCAGGGATGAAGGACAGGGTTTATTTTAAAGGAGCAGAATGAAGTCTGACCAGAAGTCAGCTCAGCTCACACAGTTTCAAGGAACTTTCAGTACTGTAGTTGGAGTGTGGGTGGGTCATGAGAGGTGAATGAAGTCATCTTTCCTACACAGTGAAAGATGCTTGAAACTGATTTTAGAATTACCGCCTTCCACACAAGGTGTTAATCTTGCACTAGGCCTTATCTCTAGTGCCAGCCAGGACCAGGGGAGGAGATCTAGACGCTTCCCAGGAACATTGGCCCTAAAACATTTCAGGACGGTGGGGAGGGGGTGGCTGTGACCATGCCATTTGGTCTCTGACCTGCTTTCTATCACTAGCTGTCCACTACCATGGCTATATCCTTGTCAGGGTCATGAGGATTTACAGGAGCATGGGAACGGGGTTGCTGTAATCATGCAATTTGGTTTCTGGCCTGCATTTTCTTTACTTGTCTCCCAAATGGCTATACTTTTGTCAGAGTCCTGAGAACCTCTTCCCCACATAAAACACATCAATTAGAATTCAACTTGGGGCAGAGAAAATATCAAAAGTTGTCTGGAGATTTGAACACTTGATTAAGATAGGATCTTAGATTACTAAGGAAAAAAAATTATGTGGCTGTCTGTTTACCAAAGTGACAATAAAAGATTTTTTTTAAAGGAAACATGGGTGGCTTAACTCTCTCCTAAGTTAGAAACTTTTCTTCTCTCAAGTAATCAAAGCTATAAGAAGGTAACACGAATAATGAAAGGTGAGACACAGAATCTTTGCTATGTAGAGAGATTACACAGAAACGAAATAAAATTTTGGAACCTCTTATTAAGAGCAGACCAATAATCCAAGAAAATTGTGTTATTTGACAAAAACAAATCCAGTTTCTAGTTTTGCATCAGTATAATATCTAAGGCTTTTTAAATTCTTTATTAAATCGTAACTGTGTACATTAATGCTTTTATGGGGCACAATGTGCTGATTTGATATACAATGAGGAATGCATATCTTATACTTAAAAATCATCAAATCTTAGCTAGCTTTGACCATGAACATAAAATTCCCTTTCCAAAAATCTACTATGGCTTCCCATATTCATACACATACTTTATACTACAACTTCTCAATGTGGCAAAAAAGAACACATTTATTAGCAGATCCTTTTTTTTTTTTTGAGACAGAGCCTCCAGCTGTTGCCCTGGGTAGAGTGTCGTGGCATTACAACTCACAGCAACCTCCAATTCCTGGGCTCAAGCGAGTCTCCTGCCTCTGCCTTCCAAGTAGCTGGGACTACATGCTCCCGCCACAACGCCTGGCCATTTTTGTTTGGATTGCAGCCGTCATTGTTGGTTGGCGGGCCCAGGCTGGATTCGGACCCGCCAGCTCAGGTGTACATGGCTGGAGCCTTAGCCCGCTGAGCCACAGGCGCCGAGCCTATTAGCAGATCTTAATATCTATAACCTCTCTATAGCATAGATAAATAAGAAGCAAAAATATATAAACATAAATTAAGTTTGCTAATCAGTAGTTTAGTATTCCTTCCTACTTAGAAATGATCTAGGTTGCTAATTAACCTCCATGAATTAACTCAATTTAGTATTACTCCAAAATTTTAAGTTATTTAAAGATCAGGGAAATTATGTTCAAGTTGACATACCAAAAATATAATTCCTGTTGAAATAAAGTTTATCAAAACAGTGATTTGACTTAAACATAAATTTATATTTTTTGTAATCTTTGTAATCTTAAACATTTAGTAAAAGTAATGCTAGCTTATTCATTGAGTAGGCTATATAATTTTAGAAGTTTCCCTATAAAATAAAAATTTATAAGTATATTATACTTATCAGTAATAAATCAGAGAAGATAAAACCAAAAATGTTAAGATAGCGTCATTTGCTAAAATTTACCTAAATTATGTAAATTTGAATTCTAAACATATTTCCAAGTTGATTTCTGTAAAAATATGTTTTAAATTAAGCACATGCAAAGTTTTGGAAGATAAATCTCATTAGTTTTCTTATTTTATGACAATTTTAGGAGTATACTACTTATATGAGTTTTTTAAAAATCTTTATAAGCCAGAGTAGTGCTTCTTTAAAAGATTTCATAATATTATCTATTTATTATTAATACCATCTTGAGATAGGAAAATATTGCACACGTACACAATGAAAATCATATGAATTTCAAACATATAAGCATATAGGTATATATGGACAGAGAGAAAGCTTATAGTTTCAATTCTAAAATTTTAGTCGTGGTTTAAGCATAAACACAGAAATATAAAACTTATCACTTTATGTATCCATTACCTGGTAAACATAAGGTTCTTCAGTAATTTGGACTCAAAATATACAAACAGAGAGGACTAACAAACCAGATTTTCAGTTATCTTTTACTCAACAGAGGTAAGATCTCTCTAATTCATTAATCAGTTTTTAAGAAATCACCAAATGATCAGACCATGAAACCGAAAGTACCACTAGAAATCAAGCCAACACTCAAAAAGAATCAAAAATCAAATGCTTACTGTGGATAAAAGCACAAGAAAATTGTTAAACTCATAGTTGGGTTTCAGATTGTCAGTCAGGAACAGTGCACAAATGCTCTTTTTACTTGGATAGATTGTACAGGGATCTGAAGGCAAAGTCCAATTTCATTTGAGTCATGGTGCAAAACTATAAAAGACAAAATGTACCAGACAATTAAGGGAATTATTTTATGTAGGCTATTGTAATAGGGAGCACATTAATTGATGAGAAACATCTCGAAAAAATTAAAAAAAAAAGAAGAAGGAGGAGAAGAAGGCTCTAGTTTCAGTTATTTCTTTTCTTCTGCTGGGTTTAGGAATGGAATGTTCTTCCCTTTCCAGTTGCTCGAGATCCCATTAAGTCATTGACTTCCTCTCCTTCCATTCTTTTGAGGAAGGGAGGTTTAGTAGGGGGACCACACCTAGGGAACATATTGCAGGTACAAGTTGGATCTATTAGGTGTAGGACATAAATGTCTTAATGCTATAGTTGGGTAAATGAGGCGAGGGCTATGTTGATTAGTAGGATGTAAGCACTCCAATTTGTACAAATAATCAACACATTGAATCCCATAATGGCATAGATGTATACATGATCTATGTACAAAGGACTGAATAAAAATAAAAAAATGAAGAAGTAAATCTGGGATTTATGAAAGGTGAATAAACAAGGGAGTCATTGATGTCATGGGTTTCATGAAGATGGATGGAGATGGATCTTATGCAAGTTACCAAGTAAAGATAGGGTTGATATTTAAAAGCAAGATGGTTCTTTGAAGTTAGCAATTTCTCAGAACACTAAAGTTTGGGAGATTTTTTTAGCCATCATTGCTTTTGAGGAATGTGGGGACAAGATCAGCATTGTTGCATTAAATCTTTAGAGCTGACTAAATTGAAGTTGTATAGACACAGATTACTTGTGACTTATAATTTTGCTTGTAATTATCCACTAAAGGTCTACATGTTACTGCTCAGTTAGACTTGGAAGGTAATGCCTGTTATAAAACCATAAATCCTTTGATACTATGACATGTACATGGTATAAATTTTAAAAATATTAGTTTACTCATGTGCTGTCCTCTGATTTCTTTCAATTTCTTTATTCACAAATTCTGATCTATTTTGAGTAATTTCAAATTAGAATTCCATAATATGAGTGGCTGGTTATTTTGCTGTTAATACAAATGATACTTTATTCATATAGGTGGATATATATATTTTTCATTTTTTTAAATTTCAGATTAATAGGAGGGTACAAATGTTTAGGTTACATTTCCTATTTTTTTTTTTTTGCAGTTTTTGGCCAGGGCTGGGTTTGAACCTGGCACCTCCGGTATATGGGGCTGGTGCCCTACTCCTGAGAGCCACACACGCTGCCTGGGTTACATTGTTTTTATCTCTAAGGTAAAGGTGAAGTTGTAGTTCAGCCCCTCACCCAATGGGTATGCTATATACCCTTGCGTTGTGCACATTAGGTTAGAATTTGCCAGTTGTTCTCTCTTCCCTCCCCCTTGATCGAATATATTTGTGTTTTTCTTTCATGTGGAAATATAATTATTTATATATTGGTTTTATATTAGTATTGGGTACATTAGTTACTTGATTTTCTAATCTTGTGTTACTTTACTAAGAAGAATGTGTTTCAACTCCATCCTGGTAAATACAAAAGATGTAAAGTCCTCATCCTTTTTTATGGCTGAATAGTACTCCATGGTATACATACAGTACAGATACAATACTAGAAAATTCCTGTGCTGGCTTTATGGCAAAGAAAAACAAGATGGTTATTTCATAATAGAGAGACATTCTATAAAATCTTAAAACATTCCCCCACCCACCCTTATGGATAGTATTAATATTGTATTGAACTATGATCAGCCCAAATACTTTATAATCTTCCTGGTACCCAAGAAGTATTTTTTCTCACCCCATGAAACTTATAGAATCACCTGAGATAAAATGTGTCTAACCTAAGTGGTCAAGTCTCCATTTTTGCAAATAGGCAACTTATTCTGGTTCCAAATTATAAGATACCATTTGGCCCAGGGGAAAACAAAATACTGGGGGGCCTAAGTCTTTTATACTTGTACATATATGATTAAATTTAATTGAGTTAGTTATTTCATTATGATTTATTTGACACATTTTGTTTATATAGGAGAATAAGGCAGGAAGATAAAATGTAGTAAACTAGATTGTCTAGGAAATTTAAAATATAAATTGTCAGTCTTTGAAGAAATAAAGATATGCATAATTGAAACACTTAAATTTTTTTTACACTCTTCAAATAATAATTAGCTTTACGAAAATCTGGCTTTTTCAGCTATGATTCTTGTAATTGATTCTATATGAATTAATTCAAATTTGATATATTTTATTATATAAAAATCAGTTTAATAATTATTTATTACTTTGTTAGATTTCCAAAAATGGTGTCTGTATAGGTAAATTGGGAATTTATAATATTTTATCTTTAATATAAATATATTTCATGTTTTAGATTATTATAAAGATTCATAGTAAATCTCCATAGTTTTTTTTTATTACTATTAAAATCTTTCAACATTTTTAACAATGTTAAAGACTCCTGTGGATTTTTAAAGTTTTTCTTAATGTACAGATACAATAATCACTTTATACTTAAATTAAAATTTGCTTTTTAGGATGCGAATATGCAATAGACTGGTATTTTATGTTTTATTTGTATGAGATATTTTTTTCCCTAAAAATGTTCTCAGAGATTCTAACTAGCCTAAATGTGTAGTTTTGGGACATACAAACATCTTGGGGTAAGACACAAAATTCCCAGTACTTTCCTTTTTTGTGATTTCTATTTGTGCTTTTGTAGTAAGAAAACTTTGACATTGAAATTTCTGGCTTGGCGCCTGTGGCTCAACGGGCTAAGGTGCCAGCCATGTACACCTGAGCTGGCGGGTTCAAATCCAGCCCGGGCCTGCCAAATAACAATGACAGCTGCAACCAAAAAATGGCCGGGCG
>CAUYON010174616.1:0-16264 GCA_963573935.1 Arctocebus calabarensis
ATGTTTTAAATCCACATGTATCTGAGAATAAGATTGCAACTCCTCTTTTTTTCTGAGTTCCATTTGCCTGAAAAATTGACTTCCAACCCTTGACTCTGAGTTTTAATTTGTCTCTTGACATGAGGTGTGTTTCCTGCAGACAGCAGATAGATGGCTTGTGTTTTTTAATCCAATCAGCCAATCTATGCCTCTTAAGTGAGGAATTCAAGCCGTTGACATTTATTGAGATAATTGACAAATGTGATAGCATTCTATTCCTCTTATTTTGTCAATGTCCGTTGGTTAGTTTTTCTTTTGCATTATTGGGGAAACTAGGTTCTGTCCTATTAGTTAGTATGTAGGACAGGTTGAAATATTTCCTGTAAAACTGGTCTTTTGGAAAATTTCCTCAGTGTTTCCCTATCAATAAAAGATTTGATTTCTCCATCAATTTTAAAGTTTAGCTTGGTGGGGTATAGAATTCTGGGCTGAAATTGTTTTGTTTATCTAGGTTACAGACAGATGACCATTGTCTTATGGCTTGAAAAGTTTCATTAGAACAGTGTGTGGTCACCCTGATAGATTTGCCCCTGTAGGTCAGTTGGTGCTTACTCCTGGCAGCTTGCAAGATCTTTTTTTTTTTTTTTTTTTTTTGTCTTAACTTTGGATAAAGTCATCACAATGTGCCTTGGAGAAATTCTATTTGTGTTGAGGCAACCAGGGGACCATTATCCCTCTGAGAGGAGTATGTCAGAATCTTTGATGACATTTGGGAAATTTTCATTTACAATATTCTCTAGAATGACTTCCATTCCTCTGGGACATTCTTTTTCTCCTTCAGGAATACCTATAACTCATATGTTTGAATGCTTCATAAAGTCCCATAATTCTGACAGTGAACATTCTGCTTTTTCCCTCTTCTTTTCAGCCTCTTTAACTATCTGAGTTATCTCAAGAGCCTTATCCTCTACCTCTGAGCTTCTTTCTTCTGCATAGTCTAATAAGTTGTTTATACTTTCTATTCCATCCTTAAGTTCCCTAATTGACTGCTTCATCTCCTTCAGCTCTGCTATATCCTTTTCATATTCTTTGTATCATTCATCTCTTATTTAATTTTGTTTTTGAATTTCCATTTGGTTATTATCCATTTTCTCAGCAATTTCTTCCATTTCTTTTTGATTGTTTTCCACTTTCTCAGAAATTTCCTTTATTGTATTCATTATCTGAACTTTAAATTCCCCTTCTGTCATTTCTAACATTTCTATATAGAAGGGATTTTCCACAGTAGCTATCTCATGATCCCTGAAGGGGTTACTCTGGCTTGGGATTTCATGTTGCCAGAATTTTTTTGCTGATTCTTCCTCATGAGTGCTTTCTTGTATCTCTTTACTTACCCTAATTTCCCTTTCACTTCTTTTTGCTCTTTAAGTTACTGTGGCACTGGCCATATGTTTTAATGAGTCCTTCTGGTACAAGACCAGAAGGATGAAAAGATTGAAGAGCATGAAGGGAACAAGGATTTAAAGAAGAGAGAAAGAGGAAAAGAAAAAAAAGAGAGAGAGATAGGGAAAGAAGAGGCGGTGAGTAAAAAGAAATATTGACAAAAAGAAGAGAGGCAGTGAAAGAGAGAAACAGGAGAAATATAGGTGTGTGGTAGGGTACTAGGGCCTAACCTTAGAGACCCCCTACTTCTGGGGGTGCTGTGTTAGGTCATTCCCTTGAGGTCAACAGCTCTTAGCCAGCTAGCTCAGACACAGTACCCCACTTCCACCAGGTAGAGAGGAAAGACAAAAATAGTGTAAATCAAACCAAAAGAAACAAACAGAAACCCTTATGAGATAGAATTGGGGGGGGGGAGGGAATAATAGGGACAAAAACACTAACAAAAATGAAATTCTATTTGTTGAAGAAGGCAAAAATGGAAGATTGTATATAAGCTAGAATAGTGAAAAAAAAAAAAAAAGAAAAAATTGTCAAGGAAACATGTTAAAATTAAAAAAACAAAAAAAACCCCACAAAACAAAAACCCCACAACCAAGCAGTATATATATCTTTCTAGGTATTGACCAGGCAACAGGTGATCTTCTGAGGTATGAGATGTTAATCACAATGTGATACAGTTGTACAAGGAGGGAGTTGGAGGCCTCTACTGATTACTTAGACCCTGCAGGTTCAGGAGCCCAAAGAACTCCTCAGCCCACTCAAAAGACACTCCAAGCCATGCACCTTGGCCAAGCAGAAGCTTTCAGGGACAGCACTTATCCCTGGGATCTCTCCTAGTGTGGCTGCCTGCTTATCCAGTGCACCAAGTCCAGTCTCCCCCTATGTCCCTGAGGGCCATGGTGTCCGTAGTCTGTGTGCCTGTCTTCTTTAGAGAAGTTTCTCTTCAAGTCTTTTTCCCACCCTGAGATGGGATCACTTGTTCTTTTCTTGCTAAAATGTTTGAGTTCTCTGTGTATTCTGGTTATTAAACCTTTATTGGAGGCAAAACCTGCAAATATTTTCTCCCATTCTGAGGGATGTCTGCCTGCTACACTTACTGTGTTCTTAGAAGTGCAGAATCATTTAGTTTGATCAGATCCCAGTAGTATATTTTTGATACTGCTTCAGTTGCCTGGGAAGTCCTCATAAAAAATTCACCCAGGCCGATTTCTTCAAGAGTTTTCCCCGTACTTTCTTCTAGTATTTTTATAGTTTCATGTATTAAGTTTAAGTTTTTGATCTAGTGAGAGTCTATCTTAGTTAATGGTGAAAGGTGTGGGTCCAGTTTCAGTCTTCTACAGGTCGTGAGCCAGTTCACCCAGCACCATTTGTTAAATAGGGACTCTTTTCCCCACTGAATGTTTTTAATTGGATTGTCAAAGATCAAATAGTGGTAAGTAGCTAGGTTCATCTCTTGGTTCTCTATTCCATTCCATACACCTATCTCTCTGTTTTTGTGCCAGTACCACACTGTTTTGATCACTATCGATTTATAGTACAGTCTCAGGTCTGGTAATGTAATTCCTCCAGCTTTGTTTTTATTTCTGAGTAATGTTCAGGCTATTCGAGGGTTTTTCTGATTCCAGATAAAACATAGTATTATTTTTTTGACGTCTTTAAAATATGACAATGGAGCTTTAATAGGAATTGTATTGAAATGGTATATTGCTTTGGGTAGTAAGGACATTTTTAATGTTGATTCTTCCCAGCCAAGGACATGGTATGTTTTTCCATTTATTGACATGTTCAGCTGTTTCTTTTCTTAGAGTTTCATAGTTCTCTTTATAAAGACCTTTCACATCTTTTGTTAGATAAACTCCAAAATATTTCATCTTCTTTGGTGCTACTGTGAAAGGGATAGAGTCCTTGACTGTTTTTTTGGCTTGACTGTTATTGGTATATATAAAGGCTACAGATTTATGAATGTTGATTTTGTACCCTGAGACACTGCTGTAATCCTTGATCACTTCTAGATGTTGTAGTAGAATCCCTGGTGTTTTCCAGATATACAATCATATCATCTGTGGAGAATGAACGTTTTATCTCTTCTGATCCTATGTGGATGCCCTTGATAACCTTTTCTTCCCTAATTGCAATGGCTAAAACTTCCATTACAATGTTGAAGAGCAATGGAGACAATTGGCAACCTTGTCTGGTTCCTGATCTAAGTGGAAATAATTTTAATTTAACTCCATTCAATACGATATTGGCTGTGGGTTTGCTGTAGATGGCCCCTATTAGTTTAAGAAATGTCCCTTCTATAGCATTTTTTAAAAGTGTTCTGATCATGAAGTGATGCTGGATATTATAAAAAACTTTTTTGAATCAATTGAGAGAATCATATGGTTTTTATTTTTTAATTTTTATGTGCTGAATTACATTTATGGACTTACGTATATTGAACCAGCCTTGAGATCCTGGGATAAAGTCCACTTGGTTGGGGTGTATAATTTGTTTGATGTGTTGATGGATTCTGTTTGTTCAGATCTTATTGAATATTTTTGTATCAATATTCATTAGTGATATTGGTCTATAATTTTCTTTTCTTGTTAGGTCTTTTCCTGGTTTATGGATGAAGGTGATATTTGCGTTATAGAATGTGTTGGGTAGGATTCCATCTTTTTCTATATGGTTGATTAATATAGGTACTAAGTCCTCTTTAAAGGTTTGGTAGAATTCTGATGTTAAGCCATCTGGTCCTGGGCTTTTCTTCTGGGGGAGTGTTTGTATAGTTGATGGCATTTCAGAACTTGATATCAGCCTGTTCAACACATTTTTGCTAAGTATAGGATGGTGGTGTGCTTCCATGTATTGGTCAATTTCCTTCAAATTTTCATATTTTGGAGAGTAAAGTTTCTTGTAATATTTGTTAAGGATTTTTTTTTTTATTTCTGAGCAGTCTGTTGTTATTTTGCCTTTACAATTTTTGATCGATGAAATTAGAGATTTTGTTCTTTTTTTCCTGATTAATTTAGCCAAAGGTTTATCTATTTTATTTACCTTTTCAATAAACCAACTTTTTGATTTATTGCTCTATTGTATATTTCCTTTGTTTTCAATTTCATTTAATTATGCCCTGATTTTGGTTATTTCTTTTCTTCTGTTGGGTTTGAGGTTGTAATGTTCTTACTTTTCCAGTTGCTTGAGGTGTCCCATTCTGTTGTTAACTTCCTCTCTTTCTGTTCTGTTGAGGAAGGCTTCAAGTGCTATAAATTTCCCTTTTAGGAACTGTGCAGTGTCCCTTTGCAGTGTCCCAGAGGTTTTGATAATTCATGTTTTCATTGTCATTTTGTTCCAAAAATTTGGTTATTTCCTTCTTAATCTCATCTATGACCCATCTATCAGCATAAGGTTGTTTAGCTTCCATGTTTTTGTTTGAGTATGCAGATTCCTGTTATTGTTGACTTCAACTTTTATTCCATGGTGATCCGAGAAGATGCAAGGAATAATTTCTATTCTTTTAAATTTGCTGAGGTTAGACTTGTGGTCTAAGATGTCAACTTTGGAGTATGTTCCATGGGATGCTGAGAATGTGTATTCAATTTTATTAGGAAGAAATTTTCTGTAGAAGTCTGTTAAATCCAGATGTTGAATGGTGAAGTTTAAATCTAAAATTTCATTACTTAGCTTCTCATGGGAGAATCTATCCAGCACTGCGAAAGGAGTATTAAAATCTCCAACTACTATGCAGCTGGAGGAAATCAAATTACTCATGTCTATTAGAGCTTTTCTTATAAATTGAGGTGCATATTGAGTATTACATTTAACAAATATGAAATGTCTGTCTTGATCCTTCCTTTCTTTATTTGATTTAAAGCCTATTGTATCTGCAAACAAGATTGCAGCACCTGCTTTTTTCTGTTTTCCATTTGTCTGGAATATAGATGACCATCCCTTCACCTCGAGTCTATGTTTATCTTTTAAGGTAAGATGAGATTCTTTTTTTGTTTGTTTATTTGTTTTTTTTTTGCAGTTTTTGGCTGTTGCCAGGTTTAAACCCCCCACCTCTGGTTTATGGGGCTGGCAACCTACTCCTTTGAGCCACAGGCACTGCCCAGCCATTTGCTTATTTATTTATTTATTTTTGAGACAGAACCTCAAGCTGTTGCCCTAGGTAGAGTACTATGGCATCACAGCTCACAGCTACCTCCAACTCCTGGACTCAAGTTAGTCTCCTGCCTCTGCCTCCCAAGTAGCTGGGACTACAGGCACCTGCCACAACACCCAGCTATTTTTTGGTTAAAGCCATCATTGTTATTTGGTAGGCCCAGGCTGGATTCAAACCCACCAGCTCAGGTGTATGTGCCTGGCGCCTTAGCCACTTGAGCCACAGGTGCCAAGCCAAGATGAGATTCTTGTATGCAGCAGATATGTGGCCTGAGTTTTTGTATCCAGTTAGCCAACCTATGCTTCTTTAGAGGACAATTCAAACCATTCACATTGATTGAAAATACTGATAAATCTTTAGAAAGTCTTGTGGAAATTTTTAATCATTTCCTCGCTGTGGAAGTTGGAATTTGATAAAAATTTTCTGGATGAGTTTACTTTTGTGTTGGAGGATTGTACTGGTCACTATGGAGAATAGATCTGAGAACATCCTCAAGAGCTTGTTTAGTTATAGCAAATTTCTTCAATATGTGGATGTCATTAAAGTATTTAATTTCTCAATCATAAATGAAACTCAGTTTAGCTGGATACAAGATCCTGGGTCAAATGTTATTTTGTTTTAGGAGATTAAAAATCAATGACCATTCTCTCATGGCTTGAAAGGTTTGATCACTGAGATCTGCAGTTATTCTAATTTTCTTCCCCTTGTAGGTTAAAGATTTTTTGCATCTGGTTGTTTTCAAAGTTTTCTCCTTCACATTAACTTTAGCAAACTTAATTATGATGTGTCTGAGGAATGTCTTATTTGGGTTGAGTCATGCTGGGGTTCTGAAACTGTCTGCTACTTGAATATCAGAATCTCTTGGCATGTCTGGACAATTCTCTTTCATAATATCTTAAAGAAGAGACTCTGTGCCTTGTGACGCCACTTCATTGTTTTTAGGTATCCCTATAAGGCAAATATTAGTTTTCTTCAAGTTATCCCAGAGCAGTCTGAGAGAATGATCCATTTTTGCCTTCCACTTCTCTTCCTCTTTGTAGGTTTGGTAGTGTTTGAAAGCTTGGTCTTCAATGTCAGAAATCCTTTCTTCTGCTTGCTCCATTCTGTTGCTAAGGGATTCTACTGTGTTTCTCAGAGCTTTGAGGGCTGCAACTTCTTATCTCAATATGTCAAAATCTTTGGTCATTTGGTCTTTGAATTCCTTGACTTCTGGAGACAATTTTTGAAATGCACCCTGAATTTCTAAATCTAACTTTTCCTCTATTTTATTAATATTGTTTGCATTCCAAATTCTGAATTTTATTTCTGACATCTCAGCCATCTGTTTATGCATAGGATTGTCATTTGTGTCCACCAAATTGTTCCTGGGGGAGGGATTTGATCTACTCTGGTTGTTCTTGTTTCCAGAGCTTTTCCACTGATTCTGCCCCATGAGTATTTTACACCATTTGGCTGGATGAGTAAGTTAGGACAAGTTGGGTTGGGGGTTCTAGGAGTAGTGATTGACCAGTCCTTTGCATGAAAGGTGGGACTG
The DNA here is from genome assembly GCA_963573935.1 of Arctocebus calabarensis. NCBI lineage: Eukaryota > Metazoa > Chordata > Mammalia > Primates > Lorisidae > Arctocebus > Arctocebus calabarensis. The sequence continues at coordinate 7,104 of CAUYON010174616.1, forward strand.
ACGTCTGTACCTTTTCCCCCTAGAGTTTTGCCAAGGACCCATACAGTGCTATTGCTTGCGAAACTGAGGACCTTCTTGATGTGGTGGGGTTAAGTGGCTCTGTCTTATTTTCAGCTGGTCTCTGTCTTACCCTAGAGAATCAGTTACTCTGGATTGAAATCTGAGTTGTGGAGGAATACCAGGAGTTACTTCACCATGCCTCCCAAAGGCAACAATTGGAAAAGGAAAGTCAAAGTTTCCCACTACCACACACCCAGGGTTACACTTTGGAAAGTCCTCAGGTGATTGGCCCAATTGAAGAGATCCCAATCAATTGCCTCAGCCAGCACTGGCCTCAAATGGAAGAGTTGAAAATTCTCTGGCAACTAGATAGCAGGGGTCTACTGGAAGGTCTAGTATAATTTGCTCTGGTGCTCTGTGAGCTCAGGAGGGCCTCCCCAGCAAGTAAATTAGTCTGGGAAGGTTGATGCATCCTTCTCTACCTTGCCCCTCTGCCACACCCAGTCACTGGTAACCCCATTGGGCTGTGATCCAGTTTTGTCCAATGAGCAGATGCTCTAGAGATTTGAGCATGCCTGTGTCACAAGGAGGTCTGTGGCTCCTCAGTCAGTCTGCCAGTCTTTGTCACTGTTTGGCTGGGGGTGGTGAGGCCTGACAACATGGGTACTTGATAGGGGCTGGGGTGATTCACTCAGTTCCAGCCCTGTCCCAGATTGATGTTGCTGATAGAATAGAACAAGTTTACAGAATTTGTTTCTTTCCCCTGTGGATCAGATTTGGGGCTGCAAATGAGCCTGACTAACTCTGTGAGCTCCAACCCTTTGTCTCAGCTTTTCTCCCCTGAGGGCCAGGTGCGTCTGAAGGTGAGTAAAGCAATCTCTGCCCTGGGAATCAGCCCCGAACTCTGCCCTGGCCAGTACCGCCTCAGGCATACCCTTCACTCTTGGGCCCTGCACCTCAGTTGCCGCTCTGCCAGTGGCTGCCACTGCAGAAGCCACCTGGCTTCCCCTGGCCACCCAGAGAGACTGGGAGTGTCTTCTCAAAACATCCCCAGGGGTGCAAGCCCCACTGCCATTGTTCCTCTGTGCCTCAAGGGACTGCCTCTCCAGCTTGGCCTCCTCTTGGCTCACTTTCCTCTCTCCACTCCCAAGCTGAAAAATCAGCACAGATCAGCAATAGTCCATGCTCCATTCACAACCCTCGAGAAAATGTCCAAGAATCTGGACTCTGTTGGGGACAGGCCTCCAGACCTCCTGGTGAGAGTGGAGGGGAGTGCCAGGAGTTCAAACTTGTAGGTAGAGAATATATACAGTTTTATGCCTGGTAGGAGAGTGCCATGGCACCGTGGGAGGGGAAGGAGGTTCGGTTTTGAGAGGGTCCCCCCCTTGGGGTAGAGTGGGAGGACATCTGAACTCTGCTCGCTTGTTTGTATGGAGGTATGGAGTATACTGTGAGCCGTTCTCATGGGGGAGGGAACTCCTGTCCACTTTGTGATGTGCTTTGTACATTTTGTTTGTGTCCTTGGGGTTGCAGGTCACCCCAGCAGAGTTGATGTGCATTCTTCAACCTTCTCTTTTGGCTCAGATCCAAACCATTGTGTTTCTTGCTAAATTTCTGTTCTTTAACTCTCCTTCTGGACAAGAGCATCCATGGAAAGCTGGCTACATACCGCTGTCTTGGCTCCTCCCCCTCTGTTTCCTTTTATTTTTATTAAAACACAGCTGTGTACATTAATGCAATTATGGGGCAAAATGTGCTGGTTTTATATACAATTTGAAATACTTCCATCAAACTGGTTAACATAGCCTTCAATGCTTTTTCTTAGTTATTGTTTTAAGACATTTATATTCTACACTTAGTAGATTTAACTTGTACTCATATAAAATGCACTGTGGTTGTGGTCCCACCAATTGTCCTCCATGCACCCAGCCTCCTACCTCCTCTCCCCTCCCTTTCATCTTTCCCCTTCCTATAGGGCTATAGTTGGGTTATAGCTTTCATATGAAAGTGTAGGTGATTATAAATTGGTTTCATAGTAGGGCTGAGTACATTGGATACATTTTCTTCCATTGTTGAGACACTTTGCTAAGAAGAATATGTTTCAGCTCCATTCATGTAAACACAAAAGAGGTAAACTCTCCATCTTTTTTAAGGCTGAATAATATTTCAAGTTATACATATACCATAATTTATTAATTCATTCATGGGTCAATGGACATTTGGGCTTATTCTATGACTTGGCAATTATGAATTGGGCTGCAATAAACATTCTGATGCACATATCTTTGTTATAAAGTTATTTTTGGTCTTCTGGATATATACCTAGTAGAGGAATTGCAGGATGGAATGGTAGGTTTATTTTTAGATCCCTAAGTGATCTCCAAACATCCTTCCAAAAGGAACATATTACTTTGCATTCCCACCACTAGTGCAGAAGCATTCCCTTTTCTACACATCAATGCCAATGGATTGGGGATTTTGTGATTTGGGCTAATCTTCCTGGAGTTCGATGACATCTCAAAGTGGTTGTGATTTGCATTTCTCTGATGATTAAGGATGAAGAGCATTTTTTCATGTGTCTGTAGGCCTCTCATCTTCAGAGAATTTTCTCTTCAAGCCCCTTGCCCACCCTGAGATGGGATCACTTTTTCTTTTCTTGCTAATAAGTTTGAGTTCTCTGTGGATTCTCTTTATTAAACCTTTGTCAGAGACATAACCTGCAAATATCTTCTCTCATTCTAAGGGATGTCTGCTTGCTTTACTTACTGTTTTCTTGGCTTGGTACAGAAGCTTTTTAGTTTGGTCAGATACCAGTAATATATTTTTGGTGTTGCTTCAATTGCCTGGGGGTGTACTCCTTATAAAACAATCAGTTTGATGCAAATAGTTCAGATTGTATATGAAACCAGCACATTGTACCCTTTGATTGCACTAATGTACACAGCATTATTTAATAATAAAAACAATGAAAATATAAAAAAAATTTGCCCAGATGGATTTCTTCAAGAATTTTCCCTGCACTTTCTTCTGGAATTTTTATAATTTCATGTCTTAAGTTTAAATATTTAATCCAGTGAGAGTGTATCTTAGTTAATGGTGAAAGGTGTGGCTCTAATTTCAGGCTTCTACAGGTCACCAGCCAGTTCACCAGCTCCATTTATTAAATAGGGAGTCCTTTCACCACTGAATGATTTTAATTCGCTTATCGAAGATCAAATAACAGTAAGTGTCTGGTTTCAGCTGTTGGTTCTCTATTCTGTTCCATACATCTACCTGACTGTTTTTATGCCAGTACCATGCTGTTTTGATCACTATCAATTTGTAGTACAGTCTGAGGTCTGGTAGCATGATTCCTCCTGCTTTGTTTTTATTTCTGGGTAATGTCTTGGCTAATTGAGGTGCTTTCTGATTCCATATAAAATGAAGTTTTTTTTCAAGATCTTTAAAAGTATGACAGTGGTGCTTTAAAAAATTGTATATTGCTTTGGGTAGTATGGAAATTTAAAAAATGTTGATTATTCCTAGCCATCAGCATGGTAAGTTTTTCCATTTGTTAACATTTTCAGCTATTTATTTTCTCAAAGTTTCATTGTTGTCTTTATAGAGATCTTTTACATCTTTTGTTAGGTAAACTCCCAAATAAGCCACCTTCTTTAGCACTGCTGTGAAGGAATAGAGTCTTTGACCATTTTTTCAGTTTGACTATTGTTGGTATATATAAAGGCTACAGATTTTTGAGTGTTGATTTTGTAACCTGAGATGGCGCTATATTCCTTGATAACTTCTAAGAGTTTTGTAGTATAATCCCTGGTGATTTCCATCTACTCTGACTCTATATGGATACCTTTGTTCACCATTTATTGCCTGATTGAGATGGCTAAGACTTCCACTACAATGTTAAAAATAAGTGGAGACAATGAGTAACCTTGCCTGGTTCCTGATATGAGTGGAAATGATTTCAATTTAACTTCATTCAATATGATATAGGCTGTGGTTTTGCTGTAGATGGCCTCTATCAGTTTAAGAAATGTCCTTTCCATATAAATTTTCTTAAGTATTATGATCAGGAAAGGATGCTGAATATTATCAAAACCTTTTTCTGTGTCAATTGAAAGAATAATATGGTATTTGTTTTTTATTTTGTTTATTTGATGAATTATATTTATACATTTATGTATATTGAAATAGCCTTGAGACACTAGGATGAAACTCACTTGGGCATGGTGTATAATTTGTTTGATATGTTGCTGGATTCTTTTTGCTAGGATCTTATTGAATATTTTCCCATCAATATTCATTAGTGATATTGGTCTATAATTTTCTTTTCTTGTTAAGTCTTTTCCTGTTTGGGGGATCAAGGTGATGTTTGCTTCATAGAATATGTGGGGTAATATTCTTTCTTTCTCTATATTTTGGAAAAGGTTAGCTAATGTTAGTATTAATTCATCTTTAAAGGTTTGGTAAAATTCTGATGTGAAGCTATCTGCTCCCAGGCTTTTCTTTTAGGAAGATTTTGTATAGTTGATGCTATTTCAGAACATGATATAGGCCTATTCAAAACTTCCACTTCATTCTGGCTAAGTGTAAGAAGGTGGTGTAGTTCCAAATATTAGTCTACTTTCTTCAGATTTTTGTATTTCTGAGAATAGAGTTTCTTGTAATATTCATTAAGGAGTTTTGAATTTCTGAGGAGTCCATTGTTATTTTGTCTTTATCATTTCTGATTGATGAAATACGAGACTTCACTCTTTTTTTTTCTAGGTTTGGTTAGCCAAAAGTTTCGCTATTTTATTGACCTTTTCAAAAAAAACACCTTTTGATTCATTGATCTGTTATATAGACCTTTTGTTTTCAATTTCATTTAATTCCGCTCTAATTTTGGTAATTTCTTTTCTTCTGCTGGGTTTGGGATTTGAATGTTCTTCCTTTTCCAGTTGTTTGAGTTAGTTGTTAATTTCATCTCTTTCTGTTCTCTCTCTCTTTTTTTTTGTTTGATCATTTATTTGCAAGAATCATTAAGGTTTATTAGCATAATTATTCCCTGTGGGATTTCATGTCGAGGAAATGAAAAATGGCATTATCAATATTTAAAAGATAAGTGTGTAATGTTCACGGTACTTAAGCAGTCATCTGCAAGTGGTGTCCAGCTGCAGCAAATTAGATTAAATTTGGGCATTTTCTGAATGAAAGAAAAATTGTCTTGTCCAAATTGCTTTATTTTATAAAGCAATACAGTTTTGTATATGATTTTTACTGAATAGTTACAAGTTACAGTGTATACCTATTAACAAGGCCTTCTTTCCAATTAGCAACTGAGATATTATTACATTGTAACTGTTACATTGAGCAACATGAGTTACTGTTACATGAGTTACATTGTAACTGTTGGGAAACATTAAACAGTGTTATCTGTCATTTATTATTAGGAAAACTCTTTCCCTTTAGTACTTAAGACCTTTTCATAGACCTGTAGGTAAAAAGCTACTTTCCAAATGGAAATGAACCAGATGATTTTTCTTCAAAGCTGGGAAAGCATAAATCCTCCTTAGGAATGAAGTATCATTTTTGATAGCAATAATTTACCACTGGTAATGATCTTTGAATGTAATAATTGTTTTTTTAAAAGTGTCTTACAATAAAGTTTCATTCAGTGATAAAAGTAAGTGAGCTATCAAGCCACAAAAGGAGGAAACATATTGCTGAGACAAAGCAGCAAGACATTCTGGCAAAGGCAAAACTATAGAGACAATGGAAAGATTAGTGATTTCTAGGGGTTAGAGAAGAAGGAGTAAGGAGGGAATCAATAGGTGGGCACAGTGGATTTTAAGGCAGTGAAACTATTCTATATGATATTGTAAAGGTAGGTACACTATGACATTGTAATATTATTTATTTGTCAAAATTCCATCTGTACAAAACAAAGAGTGAACCCTAATGTAAACTATGGACTTTAATTAATATTAATATATCGATATGGGTTTATCACTATGTTCCACATCAAGGTATAATGCTAAAAGTAGGGGAAAGTTTGTAGGTGTGGGGACGAGAGGGGACATTGGGGAGGTCTCTGTATTCTGTCAATTTTTCTGTAAACCTAAAAATGCGCTAAAAAACCCAAGTCTATTAACTTAAAAAAATTGTTAGGCTAATTTTTTTCAGGTAAAATCAGCTAATTGTTACAATTGATACTTGTCTTTTATTTAAGTTAACGTTCTAGTCCCAAATCTTTTCTAAGACAGACTGCCCATTAAATTACATGAATCTTTCTATAATACCCAGAGGTATCCTGAAAATAAGGAATTATAACTAAAATTCCCTTTAGAGCCACAGGTCCTTAATTTTAGAAGTAAACAATAATGAAAAAAGCATAAATGTTTGCTAAAATACTTTGCAATGCTGTTATACCCCTATTAGGCATTGACAAATTCTAACCCACACTCTATTCAATTTGGTATGCCTTGTTTTACCCTAAACCAATCCTCATCTCCTATTTCTTTTCCAGAGACCCCAAACCTTTGGAGAGAGAGGTATGCCAAGAAGAGACATCTGCAGCAGGATCCCTGCTTTGCTCCATGACAGATCAATCTATACACAACACCAAGAGGGCAAGCTTGTTCCTTCTCTCTATTCTTCTCAGATGCTTGGTAATGCTGATGAGTAGAGCAGTAGTAATTACACAGATATGCAAGCACGGGGTAGGTGAGCCAGGGATAGTGAGAGGAGTTAAAGGTTTGCAGCTCTCAGAAATTCTTTTAAGGCCCAGGCCAATATTTTTCATTTGCAGTTTGGATTCTTTTCTTCATGGTCTCAGTCTTCACCACCTACATACATTTCTCACATTCCTCATCAGAATCTCCTTCTACATGCAATATATAAAACTGATTATATATTGCTCTACTTTTAATCACTATTTTCTTCATTAGTACACATTTTTCTTATTATAATGCCATTACCCTCCTTTTGCTAGGGTAACTCTGTGAGCACTCTTTGACTGAAAACCCTAACTACTTGATCAGTATACTGTTGATTTTCTGGCTCCCCTCAGTCCTGTGGTTAAAACATGCAAACCATTCCACATTTTGGCCTTTAGAAAATTTTTGTTTCTTTTTGTCTTGTAATTCTGGCCAACCTATTTGTTTTCCCCTTAGCATAGTGCAGTCTTCTTGGAAATCTTCCCAGTAATTTCTTATGGAAAAGTTATAGAAATACTGGTATTATGTTATTAAAAAATAGTGCATTAGTTGACTCATCAGACTCAAAGCCTGCTGATCTGTTTCCCTTGAGAGAGATATTCTAGTGGCATATGACAGGGGTCTGTGATCTCCCAGTTCTAGTCTACACTTTTTATGGATGACATATCTGAAAATATAAAACACATAGGTGTCTAATTTGTAAGTGACATGACTCTGGGCAGCATCAAATTACTAGGCAAACGTGTTGCATGTATGTTCTGGAAAACAAAAGCAAGAATCAAAAGTTGTGATCAAGAGGCTGAGAGCACAAGGATTAAAGGAAGGAAACTGCCCAGTAGCTTCTAGAAGAAAAAGAAAGGACAGAAAATTGTAAGAAAGGAAATCAGAGGTTTTCTACTCTACTTATTGAATTTCAGAATCAAACACTGAGGGAAAAAGCAATTAATGTTGCAAAACTTTTGTTTTCGTAATCATTTCACTCGTGAGATTAAATGGAGGTAGTGGTTGTATATCCTAGGAATTGTGTTCCACTAACAGTAACGGAGTCTGAGGGAGAGATAAGGACAAGGAAACTTAGATAAATTAGGCATTCATTTGTCTTTCACATAACATGGAGTCAGGAGTTAGGTGGTCCAAGGCTGTTGTGCTAACTTAGTGGTCATAAAGAACCAGGACTTCTTGAATTTTTCAGCTCAGCTATCCAGAGCATGTATTATTCCTAGACAAGAAGGCTGGTGGAGTTTCAGTAATCACATACACTTATAAAGGAGGTAGACTGGAAAGTGCTTTCTGGGCAGATACTCACACATATCAAGACCCTGTGGCAGGAAGAAACTCATGTAAGTCCACTGTGGCTGAAGTTTGGAGAAGAAACCTGAAGAGGTAGAAATATAAGCTATTATAGACCAGGTTAAGGATGTTTTAATTTTTCTAAAGATAATAAGAAACAGAGAGTGCTTACTAACATTAAGGAAAGTTTTTCCAATTTAAGAGACCCCTCACACCAGAGACTCAGTGGGCCAAAGCTGCCTATCACCAAAACTGGACCAGAATAGCAGAGAATTCCTACTCTAGTCACCTGGCTAGCAAGCATGAGCAACAAAAGACAGTGATCTACTGCTAGGCAAAAGAGCAAAGTAAGGCTGATTCAGGAACACTGAGGAAAGCCTTCTGTAAAATAGGCCCTAATATAAGCATAAGACAGCACAAGAGAACTTTGGAAATAGTGGTGCACTGAAAATAACCACAGCAACAACAATGTTCAAATCCTGCTCAACTCCTGACTATACTGACTCAAACCCCTGCACTAATAGTCTAGCAGAAGAGATGTGCTTATTATTTATTTATTTATTTTGAGGCAGAGCCTCAAGCTGTCACCCTGGATAGAGTGCTGTGGCATCACAGCTCACAGCAACCTCCAATTCTTGGGCTCAAGCGAGTCACCTGCCTCTGCCTCCCAAGTAGCTGGGACTACAGGTGCCCGCCACAATGCCCAGCCATCTTTTGGTTGCAGCCATCATTGTTGTTTGGCGGGCCTGGCTGGATTTGAACCCACCAACTCAGGTGTATGTGGCTAGTGCCTTAGCCTGTTGAGCCACAGGCACCGAGCTGAGATGTGCTTATTTTTAATGATTTACTTCAGTCTCTACTGTCTTACACATGATAAGATATTTAATCAAAAATTATGAGAGCGGGGGAGGAGCCAAGATGGCGGTCTGTAGCCAGCTTTCTGCAGACACTCCTGTCCAGAAGGAGAGTTAAAGGACAGAAATTTAACAAGAAAGCCAACGGTTTGGAGCTGAGTCAAGAGACAAGGTCGAGGAACGTACATCAACCCTATTGGAGCGACCTGCGACCCCAAGGATACAAATAAAAGGTACAGAGCACATCACCAGGCGGACGGGAGTCCCCTCCCCCAAGAGAACAGCTCGCAGTATATGCCATACCTCCATACAAACAAGCGAGCAG